>JAFBJR010000425.1:5469793-5640513 GCA_016785285.1 Brachirus orientalis
ATAACTTTTTATTAATGTGTTTTTCAATTAGTCTCCAGTACTCTATGAATGACTTCATTTTCAGAAATCAACGAGAACTGTACCATTTAGACCATTTAGTCTACACGCTTTATTGTGTCGTGATGCTGTATTGGATCCATGTTAATGTTATGAATCCTGCTGAAAGGGGAGCACAATGACCGGAAGGGAAAATAAAGGCCTGAGTTTTGAATTGTCAGGAAGTTGAACTCTCCTTAATGCTGAAACATGGAACTTAAAGCTGTACTACAGTGGTGCCATACTCATTTGGATGAGATACAGTACATTGACTTGTTGTAGCTTGGATAAAATTCAAATGAATTCAACTTTGGTCAGAGACAGCCAGCTGCCAAAACAGGCCTAAAAAGGACACAAACTGTTGGACAAAAGCTACGTGTCGGAGGAGTGAGATAAGACTCAGGTCTCAAGTTTACAAGAGAACATGACAGAAATTTGGGAGGACAGTTTATGAGTTTGACAAAGAACTGCTGCCTGTGGACTCTGAACTTTAAAGAAACATCTGCAGCAGGCCTCTTGAACTCCTTGTGTAGTCATTATAGCATTTGGCTGTGTGCTTTAGTCCAATTTGCATCCATGCATGGGAAAGTCAAACCTGTGGTCTAGTCTGGTCTGGTCACAGAGACTGAACACTAAACAAGCAGCTTCTTAAACTAGATGTTATCCCACATGGGAAGTGACTCATTGTCTTCAGACACAGTCACTTGTCTGTCTTGATTTTTTTTTCTTCATCAGAAAGTTAAATTATCAACAAACCACTCAAAGTAAATACAAATGACTCATGCAATCTGCCTGATTGGTAATGTAGGAATGCCAAGCTGAATAATGAGTTTCCTCCGTTGACTGTGTGACATAATTGTGGTTCTTGTGAATAATTTTAGACAACTGGAATGTAAACTGTACTAGAATCCTGATGTGAAATACTTTGGCATCTTTTTAACAAATATCCCAAACAAAAAATATAAAGTGGTTGAGCTGCCGGTATTCTTCAGCAGTACCCTCTGTTTTGCCATATTACTGAATTTTTTGTTCATAAAAAATGTTTTAATAGTGTTGTATAATTTGAATAGTTTTGATTAATAATGTGATTCTAAAAGTTCCATAAAAACGCATGAAGTAAATGAGGTATTGCAGTTTTATTGAAGGGTCAGCAGCCCAGCCAAAACTAGAAAAAACTCTAGACTATAAAATGGACCCCTTGTTTACGACCACAATCATATTTATTCGTTGTGCCTCACATTTAATGATAACTTGTCCTTATTTCACCAACTCTACTCCCACCTGACATTACAGTGGGCTGAGTTTCTATCACCTACTTAACAATCTGACCTTGAAAGATTTTAATGTCGTAGTTTGAGATAGAAAAACAGCAGTTGGCACACACACAGTTCTCTGTGTGGTCTGTGAGACGGGACACTTGTTATCGTTGACTTGTGGAATGGCCTTTCCATTTTTTTCCAAAATAATTTCCTTGTATTCAACTATGTGGGAGTTATAAGAAATTATTTGGCTGTTTATTATCTGTCAGCATTGTTACAGCTGTGGTTCATCACCACTTTATCCCAAATTTGTATTCCCTTCCTACTCTGACAAGAAACTACACATTTTGACAATTTGTCCAAAACTTTTATCTTTCTCACTATAGTAACTTGACACATCAGCTTTCTTTGTTACATTCTCTTAACACGTCTTGTCCCACACCCGTCTCCACAATGCCTTAAGCAGTTTGTACACAATTGAGGACATTCCTGTGACATAATTATCCCTGCTGGGAAATGCATCATGGGTAGTTCCCCCCCCTTTGAACTATTTTGGTGATGGGGAGGCCCATGGGGAAAGACCTCACATATTAGGGTGAGGGTGAGCCACAGCTCAGCATCTGTGACTTGACTTAGTGTCTCCCTGGTGGAAAATGTGATCACACCACACCCGTGCTTTGCTCACGCCTTCATTTTAACTGTTTGGTCAAAAGGTGAAACTCTGCAAGCTCATGGCTTTGAGTCCTGAACCTGTCCAGTAAAAAGAAAACTATCGCTGGTGTTGTGGACAATGGTTTTTATGGATTTTAGTATCAAATACAGGTGGCACTTTGGTAGCTCTGTGTTTGATTGACTTGGGGGCCTTTCTGTGTGGAGTTTGCTTCTTCTCCCTGTGTGTGCATGGATTCTCCCTGGGTACCTCAGCATCTTCCTGCAGTTCACAGTCATGCTGATTGAACTTACATTAAAATTATTATATTAATAATATGAATGGTTGTTTGACACAGTTTGTTGCTCATGTGATACACTGGTGAAGTGTCCATGTCTGTCTTGCCTTTAGCTTTTAGAAACAATGCTGTTAGATTCTTATCAGTATCACCAAACAGTTTCTTACATATCTTAATGTAATCCTTGAATTAATCCTGGAAACAGTGTTTTGCTGGGTTCGGGTTATATTTTAAAAATGTAATGAACAGGTTCAAACCAATTTAACAGTGCAATGAATTGGAAGAAAGGTGAGTTAAAGGTTAAACTGTTAAGAAAAGGGAGGGATAATCAATGATTTGCAAGTTTGTTAGGAAATGATAAAAAGCAGAGGATCTAGAGGGACACTAAAGGACCTAATACAGGTGTTACAGTGCAGCACTATATTCAGCAGATAGACAGAATACTGAATCATCTGAGGAAACTGGAAGCAAATGTGACTGCTCTTCTGGATGATCAGGGCCTATGATAGGCAATAGATAGTTGAAATTATTTGAATTGAATAAAATATAAAAATCAAATATGACATGGAGGTGAATCTCTGTAATAAGGTTAAATTAATTTATAGAAAAAAATAACAAAAACATGAATACTATTAAATGGAGCAGAAAAAAGAAAGAAAAACGCATCAACTCAGGTGGACTTGTCTGCATGTACACACACGCACACACACATACCGTGTACAACATACATACAGTTCAGAAAGTGTCAAGTCTTTACTTACTATACGTAAATGACCCTTTTTTACAGATTGGTTGGAACTTTTTCCTTTTATGTCTGCCTTTATCTAAGTGGCAGCCACTTGTAACTGATCAGCTTTTCCTTGGGCCTGATGCAATTCCCTCCTCGGCGTCCACTTGATATCTTCAGGTTGGGTTAATATGTATGGTGCAATTTAAGAATATGTGTTAATCATTAACCCTTTGCACTTTCAGTGAGACACTTGTTTGATGGGACTATTTAAACTACATGTAGGATATACATCACTGTTAAAGTTTTGGAAGTGTTCATGCATCTGCAAGCGCCACATTCAATGTACAGTACCAAACCTGATTTTAGCATAGTTAGGTGGCCTGATCGGCAATCGCACATCTATATCAAACATTAACAGTTGCAGACATACACACCCTCTCTTTATAGTATATTACACAACTCACACACATATCCTCCTCCTCTTTTTCAGATATGTCCACACAAAGACTCACTCAGTCTACAGTAGGTGGCTCAATTCCAGTGCATTTGAATGCCGCAGCCTCTTTGTGACTCTGTGGTCGCCTTGTCTCTTTTATCGCAAATGACTGCCGTCACTGTCAGATCCAGCCGTTTTTTTTTTTCTCTGTATTTCCGCACAGCAAACTTTGACATTATGTGACATGTTATCACGATACTTCACTCAGAGCTGAATGAAAACCTTACATTTTTTTGTCATGAATACTCTAACGTGGCTGTAATTATTTTGTCAGTCACTACAGAAATGCATTTGTGCCAGATTTAATTTTATCCTTTTGCTCATGTTCTTTGTGCCCTTTAACTTGACGCCCTTGTTTGCCTTTGTCGCTGCTCTGAAATTTTAGCTCTTTTGCAAACACTTAAATGTTGTGCGCATGCACACACACACACAGAGTAACAGAGGTATTGCTCTGGAGGGCGGCTCTGACCTGTAAAGGAGGGGGGGGGCTCCCTTTCTGTTGATCTACACAGTGTGACGTGTTTGAAAGCGAGAGAGAAGAAAGAGCACTGAGAAAGTTAAAGATCCGGCGAGACACACTGAGATCTAAAAGGAGAAAGAGGGAGTTATTGACTCTTGTTGGACTCTAAGACACTACTTTAGACTTCCAGCATGGAGTACTTCTATTCGAGCAAAGGTAGGACACTCTGTCGTGCACAACTGAAGAGAAGTGCCACTGAAACGGGAGAAAAGGAGGAAGGTAGTGGAGCCAAGGTAAAGTGATACAGGTGGAGAGCAGGCGGAGAGGACATTGTTGAGGGAGGGACTGCACATGGGTCTAACACAGCAGCAAACACACTGCAGGTGGAATCAGCTGCCTATTAGACTAAATTTGTCTGGTTTTGCCTTAACTTTGAAGGATAGTTGTCTTAATAAGGTTTTTGATTACACTGAACATTTGTAGGTAACATTACTCATGATAGTCAGAGGATTGTTATATGTTACACTGGATTTACTTTAATATTTTCCTGACTGACACTACATAAATAAGCATAATTATTACACAGATGGAGTTTCTACTGACACAGGGAAAAATGCATTTGTAATACCCGGTATATGCATTGTGTTGGGGGTGGAAAAATCACTGAAGAACAGTTTTGTTGACTGTTATTAGCTTGTTGCCTAGATCAGTATCAGTCCATGTCAGTCTGTACAAAACTGTACAGAATACCAGATATGTGTGTTGAAACCAGACATTTTTACCAGTTTATGGTGAAACATCTCAGTCATCAGCGTTTGTTTGCATCAGTCGTGCCATAGTAATGCAACTTTGTCAGAATAAATTAAGCAGAGTGTGTATTAGAATTTGATAGTGTTGACATATCCAGCAGCTATAACATTGCATAACTACAATGAATAGATTGCTGTGAAGCTGAATATGTTCACAGCCTGAGGGGCTGCTTTGCTGTTCAGTTGGGTATAAGAGGACTTCCCCACACAATGAATATAATACTTGTATAATTCAATCAAAAAAAAAAAGAAAGAGTGACGATATCTGTTGTTTTGTTATAAAGTGGCAGCATGCTATCAATGCTGCCACTTTAAATAAATAAAAATATCATAGCATTGTAGCCATATGGTAATATTTTAATGACTAAAATCATTGATCACATTGGAATAAAATCATTAGCTTTATGTTTAAATACAATTCAGGAAAGAAACGATCAGCTATTCTTGATTAAAGAGAGCCCTCAATGTTGAGTTAATTCAGTAGGCTTGTATGAGTATGCAGTGGTTAGTGCAAAGCTATTAACACTTGGGAAAGAAGAACTTTTCTCAACAGTGGTTTCTTTCCCACTGGAACAGTGTGTCACTCACATTGTGTATCCTACTTGCTTTTCTTGTCTGTGCTTGTAAGAAACACACATTTTAAATCTAATGGAATTTACTAGAGGTACGTTGTCCTCATCCCAATCCTCAAAACATGTTATTTCTCTATTGTCTAGAGTTCGCTTTATTCTTATCAAGGAGAGGTGATGTAACTCAACCCACTGTATCACTGCTGCATGCATTAGCTCAGAAACTTTTCCAAAAAAAAAAAAAAAAAAAAACATGCTCCCGGACATGTCAGATAGTATTGCTTGACAGAGGAACATGCTTTAACTTGCTGACTGCTGCTACATCAGTCATAGTTGAAACCATGTCAATAGTGCATGGAAGTATTAATTGCTCATGCAATATATACAGAAAATAGTGTGCTGTTTTTTTATTCTCTGTCATCCACTAAACTACTTAATAGGAGGTGACGAGTTGAGCGTTTGAAGCGCAGATGCTGTTTTTGGTTAGAAAACTGTGAAGTTTGAAGGGTTTATGGCTTTAGTGTAGATGAATCCTCTTTAATCCTGTTTAATACTCACCTTTAACAAAGTTGTCCGTGCTCTGCTTGCACTGCAGCATGTGTCATTTGTTTACATCTGATCTCACTGCCAGGTTCACTGAAAGCTTGCACTTTATTTGTGCAGCCAGTGATGTAAACACTTGTTGTTTCCCCCATCAACTTTGCAAAAGACCCCATTTCCAGTCTTACATTTTAAGCCAGTCTTTTGTTGTAAATAACCCTGTACAATACTTTTACACAGAAGAAATAATTCACACATGGATGCATTATTTTCACACAAATGGTCACAGCCTTTATGTACATGTTTACACTGCAAAAGTACAGTATGTCAGTGTGCGCTGTGAGAGTTGAGGCCACCGTTGTGAGCTTACCTTGTATGAAATGATGGTGGAAGCAGGAGTCACCAGAAATAAATTTACAGCGACAGCAACAGTAACTAAACCAGAATGAGTTTGGATGTGTAGGAATGAGCAATAAAAGAATAACAACGATTATCATATTTATGTTTTCTTCAGTAGCACCTAACTGAGTTTAGATATAGATATTCCGTGCAGCTTTTGAATAGTTGGCTTCACTTGCTTTATTCACTTTCTTATGTTGTCTTAAATTTCTTTATTTGTCTGACAGTCGTCACAAGAATTGTTAACGATGATTGATTTGCAAATGTTTGTCCTGTTGGCCTTATCACCCTGCCCTATAGGTATGACTTAGCTTTTTCAAGTCCAGTGCTAAAACCACTCAGACCTACAGTAATAACTCATATGATGTACAGCCACATATTGTTTTTATATATAGCCATCGAGGGTCCAGCTGTAACCTCTGGTCACATAATGATGAAT
Organism: Brachirus orientalis; assembly: GCA_016785285.1. Taxonomy (NCBI): domain Eukaryota; kingdom Metazoa; phylum Chordata; class Actinopteri; order Pleuronectiformes; family Soleidae; genus Brachirus; species Brachirus orientalis. The sequence goes on from JAFBJR010000425.1 coordinate 5,476,478, forward strand.
TAAGCTTTCAGAGGTTTAACTGAAGAGTTAATGCATCCAGACTGTGGTCACCTGGTCCTGTGCAGATTTACCGCCTCGTTGTCACTTACAGTTTCATCATTTGCCCCTTTATGTTCTTGTTTTTCGCTGCCTATGCAGTATGTTATACTCCGCACACTCTGCTGAGGGTAGCGCTGCCATGATAGTGACTCTCAATTCAGAGGCCACAGTGGGAGAGATTTCTCTCTCCTCTTTATTTTCTTTTATTTTTATTTGATACTTTCTGGGATTACTGAGGGAAAGGTTCCCACTGAGCTTCCATCAGGCTCTGCCACAATTCAAGGAAGACCTACAGAGTGAAAAGTGAGTGAAAAGTGTTGCACTTTGTCTGTCGGGTGCCAATGTTTTTGATAATGGTAGAAATACAGTATTTCTTCGAGCGTTTATTTAACAGAAGCAGGTTCCACTCACTACCCCTCGTTGGCAGCCAAACAGTGAGTTGCAGAGGTGAGTTCAGGACACGGATGCCAGAAGGCCTCTGAACTGTGTTTAAAGCTGCAATGTCAGAAATGTAGTGTGCATTTTTTGTATCTAGAGCTGTGATCAGAGGCATTATGATTTCAAGTTCATCTGTCTCTAAATTTGAAAAATTTAGCCGATGGTGTTTAGCACAGATGTATATTCAAGGATGAATAGATACGATTTTTGTAGCCAAAGTCCCTTGTTTTTTTGTTTTTTGTTTACAGCTGCTTTGTACTGTATAAAATGTCTCTCGTTGCAACGGCATATAATCATGAAGCCTCTGATTTGTTGCAGTAGCTCACAGTGCCATTAATCATGACTGCCCACTGTGTTTACCTTTATTAAATCACATTCAAGTAACACTAGGGTGCTACAGAGAAATACTATGTGGTTGTTATGCTATAACTCAGAATAGACTCATGTGTATGTGTTACCTCTTCAGCTTCTTTCTTTTTCGCCTTATGAAGCTACTTCTGGTGATGTTGAATAAACAACACCAGTAACACTGATTATAGTGGGGTTTTCTTTTTCGTCAATGCAAAAATACCTGCTGAGAGCTGTAGATTTAAGGAGCTGGCTGTTCAGCGTGTTCGGCTCTGTCCCATTCCGACAGCAAGTAGCATTTCCTTGAAGAATTCATCATGTGTCACTGTCATTGGAACAGTTGGACACATGTGATGCACATTTATCCATCATCACCTCCTTTTATTTACAGTCCCACCTCAGCTTTTTACTCCATCAACTGGACGGAAACTACAGGATGAGTAGGGAATGACTGCCGCAAAGTAAATGGACTTCAGTGGGTTTCATTTGTCGAACATTGTTTCCGAGACTTGCTGAAAAAATGTTATGCTCAACTTGAATCTTGTCCTTGTATTAGGTCATACTGTAATAATAGTTATCACGTTATCCTTAGCAAGCAATTCCATGGTTGAAAACACTGCTTTGTTCACGCACCATTTTGCCAAAGACATATATTGTTTTTAATGTCACTCTCCAGCAGTAAACCATTCAGGAAATGTGATGTTGATGGGATGTTCCTGAATAACAGTGTGACAGTCCTTCCACGACGCCTTCCCTTACATCCTGTTTTCTGTCTTTAATAGGTATATAGTGTGTGTGTGTTGCAGCAGTGTTCAGCTACTGTATGTGTTACAGTCTAATTACGCACTATACTTTCATCTGTGGTTGGTATATAGCTATACGCTGAAACATGCTACCAAGGAATCTGATGATGGATATCATAAGAAAGGGGTGAAAGATATTTTTTCAACTCACTCTGTGTTGTCACTTCCTAGGCATTCATTTGCTGCCATGAACTAGACCTCAACAAGTTTTAATGTTGTCATATTCCATGAATATTACTAATACAATTAAGTCAAATAGAAAATGAATCTGTGGCTAATTTTAATCATTCAACAGCTTTTCCAGAAAAAAATGTCAAAAGTCAATCCATTGTCTTAAATCAATATTTCAATATTGATTTAAGACTAAGGTTTCCTACAGCCTTATCAGAAGAAACTGAATATTTTTGAGATCTTCCGGTTGAACAAGAAATCTCAACTTGTCCCCATCTGGCTCTTGCAAACTGTGACTGATATTAAGTATTAAGAAATCAATTTATAATTGTTGTCATACATTTTATTTGTGAGTAGACCTGAAAGAGCATTCTTTATTTTCTAAAATGTACTGCATGTACTGTAATATATTGTACGTTAAATGTGCTACTGTACGCTCTCAGTCTTATTTTTAGTTTTTTCAGTTCCTCTGTCCATCAAGCTGAGTAGCCCTGTAAAGAAGACACAGGCATTTATAAATGAATGTGGAATGTAAATCCATGAAGCCTTTAAACCAACCCATTAAAATGTTATTATTCCTACCAAAACATGAGAACAACTTACTATATATTATGTCAAATATTCACCGTAAGCACGCTGTGATAGTCAGCTGTTGAAAACCATTCAACTAGACGGGTCCTGTTTCAGAGGGAAATACTTCTGTGGTCACTGATGTCATAAGGTGATGATTTGGCACAGTTTTAGTTACACATGAGAAACGCTAGCAGGGCTGGGGGTTAAAAGTTGGTATTCATATGTGGCCCACATGCATTGGGGATTGTACGGGCTGTCCTGCACTGAAGCACAGTGATGTGGGTGGTAACTGTCGAGACCAGGGTGGGATAACCCTGTCATGAAGTCTGGAATTTCATCTGATACAGTTGTGCTGTTTAAGGAGTCATGTGTATCCTGATCAGACTACTGTTTAGTTTAGCATCAGATTTTTATACAAAATAATAATTACATTTAATGATAAATATGATAATATAATAGAATTCTGCATATGTTATTACAAAACAGGAACAATTCATTTTCAGTGGATGCAGTAATGTTAAATATGATCATGTTATAGTATTATAAATCATCTCTTTTCTTTATATATAAACATGTAAGCATCATTGCACATGGTGTACATGGTCAAACTAGACCTAATAATAATAATAATATATAATTAGCTTCATATTCAAAGCTGCTGTGAACTTTAAACTGTTCCATAAGTTAATATATCCATTATTTGTTTCATATTTATATAATATCTATCTATAAGATGGCCAGCACCCATTATTATGAGGCTAAATGAATTGTAAACGCAATATTAAAGGCAGTAGGTGTATAAAACACAAGTACACAAGTACAAGTAAACTTCCAACTGTACTGAACTATTTTCTGTAAATTACATTCTGTCCCTGATGCCCCCCCGTATAGTTACAAATAACTACTGCCTCATAAATAATAAAAAAGAAGTAACTTTAAATAGCTTTGAATGCATAGCAGCAATGCTCAGTCATGTGCTTCATTGCTTTCTGTTTTGATTTGTTCTCAGTTGGTCCAGTAGATGGTGGTATTAGCCAGTTAAGCCTCTTTGCAAGGAGACACCCACTAAAACTTCAGTGCGCTGGCATTTAGAGAACACTTCAGCCATTAGATTAAAGTGTTTGCACATGTCAGATATCTATTTAGAAGGCAACACATGAGAGACCACTTCATCTTTGTCTCTATGTCTTAGTGACTACACATACTGCAGCATGAATTCTACCCATGTTTATATAATATCAATGTTATGAACATGTAATTTTTTTGGATTACACTAATACTTGGTTTCTTTGTTTTTTTTCTTTTAGGTGAGTCACTTCTCTTCTATTCTGTGGTTTCCTTGATGTCAGAGGATGGTGTGGAACATCTGAAGTTCTCAGCCCCAAAGTACTGTGATTAAATTAATCCAGCTTGATGATCATGGGAATGCAATTACACACAGGAAGTAGTCATTTAGTTCTCCATAGTGACTGATGGGAAGACATTTGTTTTGTGGCTGAATTTGTTCCTTTTCTTCTTCTTCTGTGCTTTTGTGTTGCATGAATTGAACCCTTCTGTTTTCAGTTGTCACAACTGGTCTGATTAACTCTGCTTAAACAGGAAACCAAATCAGTCAGTGTCACATACGTTTAATTGACATATTTGTATACTTTTTCACAGATGGCTCTGCTGAATGATACACTTACCTTACACTCAGACAGGTTTCATGTTGCCTTGAGAGAATCTGAGGGCTTGGGTCAGGACCTGCCCTTCCAGGCCATCATTTTTCTCTGAAGTCCATCTGGAATGTTTTACACCCACTCTGATAAACCAGTGAAGGAGCTGTAACACCTAGGTGTAGCCTGGCCCCTATAACGGAACAGGTCAAGCCACTATTTGCTTCAGAAGCAGCTCAAGGTTTGTCTATTTAGTGACGGTCCAACAGCCCATCTCAATGTGTTTTAACTGCTGCAGAGAGTTTAGAGGAGAGTTTAATGTCAGCTGTAAATAAACTGCATTGTGAACATGCTCAGTGTGGAGAAGTACAGTCTGATATTCCTGAAATGAGTATGTGGGTGTGACCGACGTGCATGGCGAGGAAAACAATGATGCTTCAGTTACTCTGATCTTTACTTGCGAAGCAAAAAATGCCAGGAACGCATGAGTGTGCGCATGTGTGGTCAGTCAGTTTTGATACAGTAGAAAATCTTTCTTGTTTCCAGGGGTGAGCCAATGTGATACTCAGTATTGGTTCAATAGTGGCCAAAATGACTGGATCAGGTATCAGAAAAAGCTCCCCCCCCCCATATCACTATGGATAAACATTTTTTATGCACCACTGGGTAAATGCTTCACTAAACACGGGCTGTTAATAGTTGGGTGGTAAATGCATCAGCAGAAATTTCTTATCAAAAGCTTAGTTGTTTAAAAGAGTTGTTCTCAGTAGCTACTCAAGGTTATAATATCAGTATTGTATCGCAAAACATAGGTATAAAAGAAGCCTTGGTTATTTCTTAACATTTAACAGTATAGATGCTGTATGTGTGTCAACTGTCACGTTCGTGTGTGCTTCACTGCACGTCTGTTCACATTTCATCACCTGAGGCTGAGTAATGACTTCTCCTAAGGTCTAATGACATCTCACATGGGTTCGTTGGCAGCTTTACAAAGAAACGTAGCTAATTGTTCAAGGTGAATGAGCTGGTTTGCATTTCTTTTCAAAGTCCAGGCCAGAATTTGATACTAGTATTATAAATAATTTCTCTGCTGCGTATCTTAAGGAAACACTTGCAAGCTTCAGGTTTGCCACAGGGGTGTACTGTTCTTAAAGTTTCCTTGTGTGGCAGCAACCTAAGCAGGCCCCAAACCTTTGAGCACTGTAGAACTGCACCATGAGAAAGGGCTGCAAATATATTAAGCACCTCTGAGAGTTGTCAGTAACCTGAGACCCTGCTAGATGTAGTCCCTCTTCTGCTGTGTCGGGGGCCATATGCCCTGAAGGGCAAAGTGATTGTTATCTCTCTAGTATTTCAAATAGGAGTTTTTCAAGACTTTGTGCGTCTGCACTCATGTGCTGTGAATGAATCCACTGCATTGTTCGGTGTTGGAGCAGGAACCTGCTCACTGGTTTTTATTACACTTTGGAAAGGGAAATCTGGCCATTGTTCAAAGCTGAACATTTAGTGGAAGGTGTCACAGTGGAAAACAGGATGTGGAACCAATCCAGAGCAAGTACAGAGCAAAGTGAAATCCCATCTCCTGCCGCATTTGGGACACTTGGATAGTGGGCGTGCTGACCATGAAGAGCCTTTAGGAAATAACATCAGCTGTTGTTTACTGTACATTTCTATAAGCTGTTTACAAAGGTAAACTCAGTTGTCAAGCTTTGATTGCTCCCCGTGCATTGTACTTGTAACACGTGTTCAAAAAATGATCACCTGATGTTTTATTGCTCCAACAGTGGAATAGCTGCCGATGGTGGTGTTATTACCCAGCATTTATGTCTTGGACTCTGTCACGGCTCGCAAACAAAGCTGTATAAAAATAAACACCCTATGTATTGTGACACATAAGTTGGCACAGGATAATAGTGCTTAATGCAATGTAATCAATTCTCATATCTCTCTCCACAAACCGGTTGAGGCTCTTTATATACAGAATGTAAAATGTCGCTCTATCATACCCTGCATTGTTTTATGACATGCATTCCTGTCTGTGAGATTGCATTACTGCATGAAATTTCATGTTGGATACATTTTGTTTCTTGGTAATTACAATCTATGCAGAGCTGTTTCTTTGAGACAACCAGGGCATTGCTGAAGTCCTAAACTGTGACTCAGTCTATAGTATCTCATGAACATAAAGCAAAGAAAAATTTCTAGAGCTAGACATAACCTGAATTTGACACCATACCTGTCTGGTTTGTACGTATGGGGGTGGTGCCCTGTCCTCACCTTTCAGTGGAATGAATGAATTGAGGAAGTACAGCTAAAGTTTGCTTTTTTTTTTAGATGAACACAGACTTCAGGCTCCACAAAGGTGCTTCCACAGAGCAGACACTGAACTGAAAATATCTGCTCCAGCTGTTGTGACTCTTTCCTGTATGCTAGAATTTAATAGGAGCCATCTTGTGGGTGGTTCCACTCAGTGACAGCCAGATCATGAAAGTTACAGAGTGAATAATAATAATTCACTGGCTGTCTGTGACTTGAATTAAAAGCTATGGGAGAATGTATTTTCTCTCCCCAGCAGCAAAAACTTACATTTGGTACAAGTCTGTCTTTTGTGAAAGGAACAGTTCATTCTGTCAGATTTTTTTCCCTCTATCTCCGCTCTGTGGAAAGAAAGAATGCGGCCGATTCATTCTCACCAGATGGAAGAGTTTTATGGGAGAGATGATAATAAATCACCTCCCCTAGTGTGTGTCTGTGTGTGTGTGCGTGTGTGTGGTAAAAAGGCACCTGTATTATTTGTTTGTATTTTGTCATAGATTGATCGTCAGGATACCCATCTAAAAATAAAGCACAGCCTCTTCAGGTTACAATTCAGATCCACACAGCAAGGCAGGAAGGCCAAAGTCTGTGTCCTGTGTCCAGGTTTGTTGTTTGAGCCTGTTGCCCTTGGCAACAACAGCAGCAGCAGCAGACCCACGTTCCTTGGGACCTCAACCATGGACAGCACATGGTATTTGCCTAACATGCGGTCTGTGTTGCTATAGCAACCAAAGTCCAGCATGGCCACACCCATATGAGGCCTGCACACGCTGACTCATGGAGCAAACATTCAGAAGTCAGTTTAGTTTTGTTTTCTTTTGTTAAAAAAAAGGATGTTTGTTTTTTTGTTGTTTGGGGGCATGTTCTTCCTCTTATTTTCTAACCTCCTCTGTTTCATACTAACATGAGCTTGTCCACTCACCAGGCTGTGTGTGGCATTAACACTCTGGTCCCTTTTAGCTGGCAACACCACACCTGGCACTCCCTACCGCCATTTTATACTGTTCTCACCAACCAGACAGTGGCTCCATTTTGTGAAGGTCAATTTCCATATTGAAGAATGATTCATTAAGTTAGACATCCTCATAGGCTGGGACTTTGTTTCTCCATTATAATGGCTAATATTGTTACATAGGCTTACAGTTATTATTATTATTATTATTATATGCAGTCAAAGAAAAAGCTTATACTATGTCACCTGTAATGTGTGCATTGCAGGTGACATAGTATTTCTCAATTTCTCAGACCCACTTCATTCAGTATTTAATGTATTTAAAGTATTCAATTGTGTAGGAAAAAAACTCCCCTCACAGTAGATATTGCTAGTTGTGTATCTTACCCACCTTGTTGATATGCATATGCTTATTTTTTAGCTATTTTATCCAATAGTTATTGTCATTTATTTGGAGTGACATCATAATATTTGTTATGGCCACCCACTATTAGAAAAAAAGTATTATCATTAATTTTCTCTTCCTTTTTACAGACTGGTCTAACCACTGTTTTGTAAAAAAACACATTCATTGTGCACATTGCTTGACCGACTGCAAAATTGGGTGGGTCTTTCCGGTACAATGCTTCAGTGGCTTGAGTCATACTTATTGTACAGGGATTACTTTGTGTCTATTGGAAATAACAGATCCAAGTAGATAAAAATGACCAGTGGAGTTCCTCAGGGCTCAATTCTAGGGCCTTTGTTGTTTAACATTTACATGCTTCCACTAGCTCAGATCTTGACAAACCACAAAATTTGTTACCACAACTATGACACAACGATGACACGCAAATCTACATCACCATATTGCCTGACAACTATAGCCCAATACAAGTGCTTAGAGACTGCATTGAACAAATTAATGAGTGGATGTGCCAGAATTTTCTTCAGCTAAACAAAGGCCAAACAGAATTAATTGTCTTTGGAGCTAAGCAGAAAAGAGTCAAAGTTGAAGCTTACCTTCAATCACTTGCGTTAAAACCAAAACACCAAGCAAGAAATCTTGGCGTTCACATGGACTCTGACCTGACTTTAAAAGGTCACATTAAAACAGTCACAAAGTCTGCGTACTATCATCTGAAGAATATATCAAGACTTAAAGGACTTATGACGCAACAAGACCTGGAAAAACTGGTTCATGCCTTTATCTTTAGTCGATTAGACTATTGCAATGCCGTTCTCACCGGCCTCCCAAAACAATCCATTAGACAGCTGCAGCTGATTCAGAACGCTGCTGCACGTGTTCTCACTAAGACCAAAAAGTTGGAACACATAACTCCAGTTCTGAAGTCCTTACACTGGCTTCCCATCTGCCAAAGAATTGACTTTAAAATATTGCTCTTAGTCTATAAAGCACTGAATGGTTTAAGCCCAAAATACATTTCTGACCTGATGGCTCACTATGAACCATCCAGACCACTAAGGTCATCTGGGTCAGGTTTGCTCTGTGTCCCTAGAACCAGGACCAAACATGGGGAAGCTGCTTTCAGCTTTTATGCCCCAAATACCTGGAACAAACTCCCAGAACAGTGCAGATCTGCTACTTCAATTCATTCTTTTAAATCTAGCCTGAAAACCTACCTGTTTGCCACTGCATTTAAATAGAAATGTAATCATCATATCTGTGGCATCTCAGCCACAACTGCAACTTTTAGTCTTTTAAGCTCTTTTCTCTTTCTTTTGCCTCTCTATTTAAATGTTTTAAATGTCTTACTATGCCTTTTATATCTGTAATGCTGCTGCTTTATTTCTCTTTTTTTTTATTGTAAAGCATTTTGAAATACCTTGACGTTGAAATATGCTATATAAATAAAATTGCCTTGCCTTGCCTTGCCTACAAATAATTTAATAAATGTAGATTTATTGCTGTCTTTTGCCTTGGGCGCTCCCTGCACTCCTCAAAGGATAAACACTATATGTAGTTTATATGTATGAATGAAGAGAAGGCTATGTATTGCTCAAAAGAAAAAAATTATTACATGAACAGTAATCATACCATCAAAATCTTTATTTATATATATATATATTTTCATATTTTTCTTTTTATTATATTTTTCTCTTTTAACACCAGAGAAGTGGTAAGATGCAGTGCTACTCACACAGCCTACATTATTAGCAAATATCCTATTGAAAGTGTTACAGAGTACTGTTTATAAAAAATCATATTGAAGGCTAGAATTTTTGATGATGTCACAGCTTTTATCCTTAATATTCAATATCAAGTAAAAGGCCCAAAATAAATCAACTTGTCTGGAGGGCATGATGTGTTTCAAAACCCTATATGTTAGCCTGAAGTTCCATGTTGGGTTCAACTACCCTGGTTGGAAACAAGCCTGAAATGATTAAAACTTGCATTGACTATTACCTTGTACCCTACAGCTCTTGGAATTTTGTAACACATGATGATTGCTGGCACACTGAAATAAAACTGGCATTGAAGCTCTACATGTTAAGGTTGTTTCCCCTCTGCTTTCATTATACTGTATGTGACTCCAGTTCTAAGATTTACTCACTGCTTTTTAATGACCTACAAAAGACTTAATTGTTCTCTGTAAACTACAGAATAATTATGCAAGGAACAGAACTGCAGTTGATTTTTGGGCGTATTTTGGATGCTTTGACAGTGCATTTTTCAGACTGGCTCTAGTCCTTTGTTTTGCGTCTTTCTCAATCTAGCTTTCTTGTCCTCTTTTCTTCCCACGTCCAACCTTCATCTTACTCATACTCTGTGGCTGTAATTTGCGAGATTTGTCAAACAAAGCGTCCAGTGTGTATCTCCATGTTGCCGGAAAAAGGCTTGGACTCTCAGATGTATGAGGCATGAGGAAGGGTATCCAGGGCAGCAGAGAGGATGTGTTCGGCCTGGCAGAGCCCTCAGATTTATAGTGTAGATGTTTCTCTGCATTTATGGGCCAGTGATGAAAAGATCCCCTTGTTCTTTTTTCTCACAAAGACCCTCCCTACCCTGAATGTACCCCTCTTCTCCCAGTCCTTTTCTCTTTTGCCCCATCTTGCAGTGGATTTTACAAGGGTGAAATGACCAGGTCGCAGTTTGGTTCTGACTGAACCCATAAGGGAGGTTTTGTCTTTTGGTGGAGCGGCTCAGGCCTTTGTATAATATGTTGTATCAAAGCAGCATGGACAGTGGAGATCCACTTGGAGATCGGTTTTGGCTCAGTCCAAAAAAAGGTAAGTGATTGTAAACTCTAAACTGCATTGAATGAATGCTTCTCTGCTTTGGTTAAGGTTTATATACATTTATGCCATAAAACACTCTTTTGCAACACTAATTCTACCTTTCCAACACCTAAATAGTGCAATACACCTCTTGCATGCTGATTTTGATCCCTGGTTTGCCATTTAGCTGACTTGGCAATCCTGACAGTTGACAGACTGAGAGTTTGCAGGGCTGGTTCAAATTTTCTCTTCAGCTTTCACTCCTGGAACTTGTTTGCACCACAATGAGGCTTTGTAGCCACTGGCAGTTTTGCAGAATGAACCACCAAAACTTGTTTTCTTTCATTTTGATGTCAGGATGACCATAATATATTCCATTTTGCACAATATTATGTAGAAGGAAATATCCAGCACTTCAAGAAGAGTGCTGGATGCATGTGAAAAGTTGGAGTTATAAATACTTTGGCATCCTGCATTAGTTAGGGAAAGTTTCCATTTTCTATGCTGTTTGCAGTGCAGGACATATGAAGTCTGCCATATTACTGCTCCTGCTTGCAGTTTGGCTCCATTTACGCCCTCATGCTTCATGACAGAGTGACAGACTGGATCAGTCTTCTCCTTATTTTTACACATTAAGTTAGGCAAAGGAGGGTAACTGTGAATTCATTTCTTTCCATTCTGGAAAAGGAGAAGTCAGTGTGATCTGTGACTCTTGGATGTGAGAAGAGTAGGAAGGCCTGTCGTTTTTACCCCAGCACACGGCAGTTTATAGATTTTCCATGTGCATACTGTATATTGGTGAGACAAAAGCCAAGACTTGGCATTTATTCCTCTACCCACATAGTAGACTATTATTTTTTGTGAAGTCAGCACAAGTATTATGTTGCTCAATCATTCCTTAAAATATACTCTAATCCCTTGCTTAAATTTGTCTCTCACTTTTACACAAAGTTACATCACCTTTATATTCCTCAGTTGCCTTTAATAAGTCTTGTATAACTTTAAAGATATTTATGGGGCTTGAAAATTTCTGGTTGGCAAAACAACTGGAACAGTTTCCATAGTGTCTTGATTGATTTCAGAACTTTGTCTATTGTTCTTGCTCCATGTCTCTGAAAGGAGAAAGAAACTATGAATCGCCCCTTGTTTTACGTCTGTTTTCCAGTTGTTTATTTTTGCAGTTAGTGTTGTAAATGCCAAATACACTTCTTTCTCTCTCTCTCTCTCTCTCTCTCTGTGTCTGCTCTTCATAGTTCCTGACAAGAGTGCCTCTTTTTCTGCTGCTAATTTGTGGTCTTGCACACTCCTTTTGTGGTACATTTTTCAGTGCATGAAAACATTTCTACTTATAGCTGCTCGTCAAACTGTTTCGACTCTGCATGGGAAAACATAGCTCCCTGCTGATCAATTTGGACCCGACGAGATCGTCACAATCACACCTATACTGTCAAGAGACAACAGCCTAGTCTACAAAGTTTATTTATAGCCATCGAAAATGCAAATATGTCCCAAAGGCCAAGTTGTACACTATGCCACCCTGACTGTTTAGACATTACATTTAAACATGTATAAGTACTTATATGGCAATCTATGTAACAATTATCAGGGTAAAATTGGTATTGGAGGAGTAGATTTCATCCACTGGAGACTGTGCATGTCTGTAAAATCCTATGATTTTGAAATGCACCTGTTACATTTTAAGCTTTCAATATATAAATATTCAACAAATTCATTTACTATAGAGTGTCTATAATTCTTTTCAAGTTAGCCGATTTTTTGTTCAATGTGTCAGCTCTTTCAGGGGCACAGCTGTCCCTGCAGGGGTGGGGAGGGGGGGCAGGGGTCATCTCTATCCTGGTTGTACACAGCAGGGAAGCAAGCTCCACAAATAACTTGAATTATCACCTCTCAGTTGTATTTCGCCACCAACCTGTCACAGTTGCACTTTACATTCATGGCTCCCCAGAATCTCCATGAATGAATTTTTAAAAAATTGAAAAATAATAGTTTTTTTTCATATAGTACATAAGTTCTTGAATTAAGGCCAAAATCAGGTTTTGTGAGGTTGTGCTGACCTTCACCTTGCATCACCAAATTCTAATAAAAATAATAAAGTTAAATGTTATGCTCGTGCCAAATTAGTCTCTCAAGAACATGAACAGATGGACGCATAACCCAAAAATATACTGTAATTTATTTCTGCCTGTTTCTGACTGTCACTAGTGAAGAGGCACAAATATAGATTCATCCAGATATAATAGGAGCCCTTGTACATTGCAGAATGATTTGTCGCAACTTCAGAAGTGCAAGTCATGATTTGAAGTAGAGAAAAGACCGCCCTCCTTATTTGCCTTTCAAAAGAGATTATCAGATGTCTTTTTGTGTTGAAGTTTTAATATTCACACAGGAGGAAGAAATGTGTTTTCTTTTGTGCTTTTAATTTTCCTCTCACTAAATTTAAAAGTTGCTCTCATATTTACAAACATTGCTTTATTAAAGACACCCATCACTTAAAAAGTATCTTATAGTTTTGACACATATTTTACTTCACTTACCACGTGTGAGCACATATTGTAGATTACAGGAGTAAGAAATGCCCTGCTGACCTTTCTTTCTTTCTTTTCTTTCTCTGGAAGTAGATGGAGTGGTTTATACTGTATGTGATGTCGGAATAGAGTGCACGTGTTTAGAGGCATTAGAGTTAAGAGCAGTAGACCGACCTACTATATAGTGAGCCACTCACAAACCACCATCAGTTGGTGGTGACAAGTTTATTCTGGGATTTGTGGAGGTCTGAAACTTTTAGAAGCAGGAGCCAACTCCTAACCAGGAAAGTATTCAGACACTTTGTGCTTCACTCGATCACATGATGCATCTGTCTGCAACAATGTGTGTTTTAAGTCTAAGTAATATTAGGCAGAGGCACACTAATTTCATGTCGCCAGATTTAGACTCATTGATAAAGTATTTCAAAACAAATATGTTGTACATTTGTCAGCACATCACTTGTTTGCATGCAAAAGAAATACTGTTAAAAATACTCATATTTTTATATAACCTGGTTAAGTTGGCTCAGTGGGGAGAATTATGAGATACTTCTGAACCTAATTTGACTTGATCATGCTCAGAGATACACACATGCCCTTACATAACACTCACTAAAACACTTGTGTTGCAATACAAAGAAATGCCTTTCTTACACAGGGAACCTGAAAGTCCCTTTGTTCTGTATCTGAAAGCTCCTCCCACCCCAATAATTAACTTCACCTGGACTGCTTAAGATAATATAATAATATGAGATTTGCTTTAGTGAATATCTGCCATGGGTGTAGTTCATACTGATGTGTCCTGGGGCAATCATGTCCCAGACTGACTAGGCAGGTGTAAGTGAATTGTTTTTTATGACAGCGTTTTGTAAAAGACAACAGGGAGGATTACAGTTTCTAAAAACACTGTCTGCAGACACGGAATTAACTATTAATATATTTAATTGTCATTGCATATGAAAATCATTATTTTAATAATTTATATTTTGTACAGTATATTTAATTATTAACACTGTAAATTGTCTCTGATACTTTTCTTCATTTCCTTGATTGTTGATAAAAGCCTGACTATGTTCTAGTTGTTCTGTTTGAGATCACAGTGCTTTGACACATGACAGTGTAGTCCAGGTGTCCGGGACAACAGATTTATGTCCTGCCACTCTACTATAGATCTGCTAGAGTTTAATTGTCTTTCTCAGTCCTGGCTCACTCTATTTTACTGTTGCCATGGTGAAAGAGGAAAGGAAAACTGTTTTCAGCCAATGTTTGGATGTGTAATAGTGTGTGTGGTTTCAAACTGCAGGGGAAATGCAATTGCTGCCCCATTTGCTGGCACTGTAATAACACAACTGGATAACCATGTTCCAGTACAGTGCTGTCTGCATACTCCTTACTCCTCTGTGTATTCTTTTCATTTGTGCGAGTGCATCCTTTCTCAATTGCCCAACAATGTCCAGTTTGCCTTCCAACTTGGCTTTCGCTGAACTGACCACGAGAGGAGACTCTGACTGACACACAGAGATGAACGGCAGACAGATGTACTGAAGAGAGGAGCGATCTTGGGATAGAAATCTGATATGTTCCTGACAGGGCTGAAAAGGTTAGCTATAATGCACAGCTCTTTATATAGTTGTGCAGGAGAGATTCTTGTTTCTTGGCTATATCGAGGAATGAAGCCCTAATGTTAGCTGTCTGAAGCAGCAACACGTGTTTAGGGAGCTTTACAAACTGTTGCATCACTATAATGAACTGCAATGGCAAACACTGATTAGTCTACGTAGCCTCCCTCTCTTGGTGGCCTGGAGACTCTCCAAACAAACACAGATATGAATAGCATCAAACATTATATTATTTCTCCTGGATTAAGGCAGCATGGGTTGTATCAAACAACCAGTTTGTGGATTGCCATGACACTTCTTTTCATATCCCTGCTGTTTTGTAAAAAGTCTCCGATGAAGGTGACCAAAATGCATTTATGATGATGCATAACCTATATTCCTTCTTCAAATGTCAGCAGACTATACTTTACACATTCAAAGGCATGTGTGACATGATATCTGATAACCACACCCAGTGCGTGGAGTAAAAGCCCTTCAGTGATATCCGATCGAGAAATGTGTAAAACTAGACACCTTGTACTTGACAACCTACATGGACACTCGGCGAGTTGTGCCACAGTAAGAATGACGTATGTGCTAACTGGCTGTTCTTTCTTATACAGTAACTAATCTCTGTTTAGAAAAGTCCATTCATTGGGCCAGTGTTTGTCACTTGCCGAAGGGTGTGTATTAGCCAATGTGTTTAGAGTTGTGTGTGCGCTATAAAGGAGGTGTGTACTTTTGTGTGTGGGTGGGTGTCTCTGTAAAAGTTGCAGATTTGCAGAACATGTGCTCAGACTCTCTTCAGATGTCTGATGTCATATTCACCGAGTGTTACGCTTTCTTTATTCCAAACATTTCTTTTCATTGCGTCCTACTTCCTCCTGTACTATTTACTTAATTTTTTTCCGTGCCAGTTTTTTCCCCAAGAAATTGAGAGAGAAGGTGGGAGGAGCTGGACTGAGAAGTGTGCGTCTCTCTCTCTCTCTCTCTCTCTCTCTCTCTCTCACTCTCTCACACACTGCCTCACTTCCATTCTGTCATTGCCATTGCCAGAGCGGAGACTGTTCATTCCCAGCCACGCTGAATGTAGGGGGGACAGGACACTTTTGACTTTTGTTTAGTTAGATTTCACAGAGGAATATTCCTTTTCTGCAAGATATCCAAAGGAGGAAGCACGAGAAAAAAAGAAAGTAGGGAAAAAAGATCACAAGTATTTGTTCTTTCATTTTTATTTTTTTTTTCTAATTGAATTGAGAGACACGTGACAACCGGTTTTGTCCTGGACTCTCACGTGTGAGATTTTATTTTACTTTTTTCCCTGTTTTGCATTTTAGTTTTACTCTTGGTAGATTTTTCTTTCACAAAGCACAATGGTTGCTGGAATGCTGATGCCCCTGCAGGACTTGAGGGCTATCTATGAGGTCCTGTTTCGAGATGGTGTCATGGTGGCCAAGAAGGACAAGAGGCCTCAGATCAAGCACCCCGAGGTACAAGTTGTCAGCAACCTACAGGTAATCCGTGCTATGAGCTCTCTTAAGTCCAGGGGCTATGTAAAGGAGACATTTGCCTGGAGGCATTTCTACTGGTACCTGACCAATGACGGCATTGTTTACCTGCGTGAATACCTCCATTTGCCCCCTGAGATTGTTCCTGTGTCCCTGCAAAGGGTGAGGAAACCAGCCACCACTCTAGCCATTGCTCACCAGGCCACAAGGGTCCAGTCTGTGAAAGATCCTACATCTTATGTTCCCAAGCCGGGCCAAAGAGGTGAAGCAGAGAGCAAGGAGGCACTTGCCGAGCGCCAGGGCTACCGCCATAAGATGATGGGCCAAGGGGAAAGAGAAAACTACTCTGATAAGACCCCCAGGTTCAGGGGTCGTCCACTGGCTGAAGAACCAGTCAAGCCAAAAGCATCATGGGAAGGGGAGGACCAGCCTCAGCCTCTCTTCCGCACAGGGAAGAATTTCAAAGGTGAAGCTGCAAAGGTGGAGGAGAGTAGAGTGAAAAGACTCTCACATCAGCAGGTAACAATATCACAGGAGAGAAGAGTGTTTGAGGTCCAGAAGGAGAAGGTGCGAAGTCCTGTCTCTGTTGAGACAGCAGCTTTGAAACATGATGTATCACAGACCACGCTGACATCAGTGTCTTCCAAAGCAGCAATATCATTAAGTATGTCTGATGTCACTGAGGCTACAGATGCTGCAACATTAAAGCTTCCATCTGAACCTTTTGCTCTCAAAACAAACAAGGAGGAGGCCAGTGTCTCTGATGAGAAATCATTTAAGTCTAGAGAGATGAGCAAAAGCAGTTCATTCCCTGCAATGCTTCCTGATACAGTGGTCAAAGAAGAAAATACAACCAAGTTGATTGTGGATCCAATTAAATCTGATGTTGAAGGTAAAGTAGCACTTGCATCACCCAGAGCCATTGTCACAGTGGCTGCTGCTCAGGAAACAATCACAAAACCTGTTGGTGAATGTGTTAAAGAAGGGAACACAACAAAGGTGATGCATCCAGTTAAATCTTCTAATATGAAAACAGCTGTTGAAACCACAACTGATCAAGCGAAGTGCCAGAAAAATACAACAAAATTATCTCCTCAGAAAACGTCCAGAGTTCTTACTGATACTGTCACCACCACTTCTGTCATTACAAAACCTGCAAATAAAGATGTCAAGGAAGGAAAGGGACAGAAAGCACACGTGAAAGTGGATTCTATTAAACCCACAGACATTGATGCTCAGATTGAATCAAAAATAGATAATGATATGGCCAAGAAAACCGCTACCCAGGAAACCAAATCTTCACCTGATAGTGCCACCAGCAAACCAGCATTGTCCACTTATAAAGCAAATGAGATCTCCAAATCTAAAGTGGCTCAAGACACTAATGCCACTCTATCCTCAGTTAACATCTCAGTTAAGCCTGAAACTGTTGAAGTGCTCCTGAAAACTACTACACTGACTGAGCCCTCATTACTTGAAGTTACAAGTATGACTAGTACGACAACTCTTCCAGAATCTATGGCAAATGTTGAAGAAGTCAAGGAGAAAGCCACAGTCAAAGAGATAATTACGAAACAGGAGAAAACTGATGTGAAGGTGATCTCTCACATCCCAAAAGATGAGATGATAGTGCTGGAAGAAGTCCCTAAAGTCATGGCACAGGATCCTAAGGAAACCAAGCAAGTCGCTGAAGGAAGTTCTAAATCAAAAAGAAAGAAAAAGAAATGTGAGACACCCATGAGTGTCAATGCTGAGGAAGCACTTGATACAAAGGTTGAGATGGAAGAAACCTCTAAAGACAACCCCCTGAAGCAGGTGACAAAAATTGCCCTCTCACCAATGCCTTTGAGTACTTCAGAGGCTTTGACTGTGTCTAATAGTATTAAAACTGAGGGGGCATTATCTGTAGATAAACATAAGCATGTGGTTAAAATTAATGGAGAGGGGTCACAAATGATAGAAATCTTTGAACAGCTGGATGAGAAGCAAAAGGAGGAAGTCCCAAAACAAACTGTCACTATTTCTGAAGCATATCCTCCAGTTGACCAGAACCCTGCAGTGCCCCCAGTGGTGAATTTGAATGAGTGTCAAGTAAAGGTTGTAGAAAGTAGTGTCAAAACCACCCAAGGACCACTGTGCATTAAAGGCGAGTTAAATGCTAATTTGCTCCACATGGAGCCAGCAAGATCTAAGGAAATGCTTGTTAAAAGTGTTGAAACAGTGTCTCTGCAAAAAATGACAGAAGTTGAGATTATACAAGAAAGTTCCAAACCTGAAAAGAAATGCTCTGCACCACAGTCTGAATCACATCAGGCCACTGTTGAGACTAATTCTCCAGTAAGCACAGAGAAAGCTGCAGAGGAATCTCCGAAGGGTAAGAAGAAAGGAAAAGGAAAAAAGAAGGCTAAAACAGTAGACACAGACACCATGAACACGAAGCCTGTCCTTTTGCCTGAAACAGAAGCACTGACATCCACTGACATTAATTCACTGCCCAAGGCCAGCACTAAAGACAGCCCTGTGACTGCCTCTTCACTGACTGAAGTGAATGTTTCTCTAAAGATGACTCCTGAAAGAATGTGCAGTAAGGAAGTCAGGCAGGCAGCAGCTGTGCTCTCTGAGGCCCCTGCAGACAAAGGGGAGGAGGAGTCAGCACTGCTCTGTGCAGAAAAAATCAAGCGGGAGGTTCCGAAACCAAAAACATCCTGCACTGCGAGGGAAGCACCAGCAGCGAGAGAATTAGTGTCAGCAGCAACAGCAGAGGCAGCTGTAGTTCAGACGCAGCCCAGCCCACTAGTCAAGCAAGAGGAGCCTCCCAGAGTTGCACAACATTTAGCCAGTCAGGCAGCAGAGCGCAGCACAGAGAAAAGGCTCTCTGTTTCTGAGGCCTTAAAGCAGGAGGAAGAGAAGAAGAGGGACTTGGAAGAGGACACACCCTCTGCCACCGCCACACCCGCAGCTGCTAAGCCTGACCAGCCTCACCTGGGTGACACCTGTGAGTCTGTAAGCCCTGACATTGACGAGGCTGCCATGAGGAAGAAAATTGTAGTGGTAGAGGAGATAGTTGAGGTGAGGCAGATTCTCAGTCCGCAAGCAGCTGGGGGGCAGTCACCTCCACCACCTGTGCAACCTGAGGGGGAAGAAGAGGAACTGGACCTGGATGTTTTGGAAGAGCTTGCCATAGAGCGGGCACTTCTGCTTGGGGCTACGCCGACCAAGGTGCAAGGAGCCTCACCTGAGGTTGACTGGGACCACTCACTGGAGGCACCAGAGGAGAAGACATGGCCCAACTTCATTGAAGGTTTGTCTAAATGTGTGCAAGTGAATCCACTTCCTGCCTTGCCCTTGTGTCTCTGTGCACGTGACATAGTTGCTCTTGCACCTAGGTCCCCACCTTACTTTGAAGTGTGGGAGGTCTTTGGTTGGCTTTTTTGGGAACTGATCTATTAATACCCTTCTGCATTGTCATGTGCTTAGCCACTTATTGTATTTCATGTTCCAAAGAACATTCCCATTCTCTAATTATCCCTGACTTCTCTTCCAAAGTATTATTTGGGGTGATTTGATTACAGTTTATGGCTTTAAGTTACATGTTACAGAGCCCAGCTCCTATTTTGTGATGGGAACCGGTCTCTCTTTAGGAAGAGTCATAGTCAGATGGTGAGAAGAGTCCATTGGGATGTAGCTGTGATTTAATTATCTCCGTGTTAAAATAGATGAGGTATCAGTACCACTGCCACTGCTCACCCAGTAATTTACTTGAGACACTGGTAGATTTCACACAGCCATTGTGACATGGATTAATCCTCCACAGACTGTTACAGGTGGACATTTTGCAAAAACTACATCTCATTGTTAACTACAAATTAAACACTTAACTCTATTTTTCAACCATCCGCATGCTTCAGTTGTAGTTATTCTTCTTAGCAAATCAAACCTGCAAATCAGACTTTTTGGGGTGGGGGAATTCATGTTGTGTTGGGGAATAAGTTGAGATGTGCGCCCTCTCTGAAAGTTGGCCAAATGTGATTATACAGACCTGTAGCCATTCCAACAAGGTGGGGCTGTTTTCTGAGATCTAGCCCCGCCTGTTCCCTGCAGAGATAGCTGTGCATGGGTTAAAGCCTGACTGACTAAAAGGGAGGTGTGGTCCTTTTGGGAGCATTTCTCCTCTTTGCTCCAATAATACTGTGTTCTTGGCATCTGTCAATGTTCTGTGGTTGTTTTCTTGTTACTTTTTTTTCCAGACTTATCTTGTGTGTGAGATAAGCAGGTCCCGTGCATACCATTATGGTATGCGTAGGATATCAGAGTTATGTAGACAATGTGAAAAGCACTGTATGCAGTCTTTCTGAGCTGGATCTGGAAAATAACAGTTGTCCAGAAAAAAAAAGATACCATGTGATGCTGTGGTCGGTGCTGTTGAAGTGAAACTAGCATTACTCACATTAAATCCTGATGCCTAAACATGTTTATGTGACTTAAAATGTTGGATGAATTCAAATATTTCACAATTTTCACAAGTAAAAAGTTTTTTTTGGCTAACATGTTAATTTCTATATCCCTATGAGGGTTTATAGCTAGGACTTCACATGGGTGTTGTCTGTTGTGGGTGTGAGCATTGGACAGAGTCAGAAAGTTGGAATAGATTGCTCACAATTCTATGGGTGTGTTTGTTTGGTTTCACATGTGACAGCAGATCTGGTTTGAATTTGCAACCTTCATTCCTTTATTCAATCTGTGGATCTCATTAGAAAAATTAAGTGCCTTTTTCAGTTAGATTAAAGTGATTTGACCAGCACATATGCTACAAAAACATATGCAAGTTAACAGATTTGGACATGGCAGTGCCATCTGAAGACCACAGTGTTTGCTGACCCACTGCTGACACCTGCTGTCCATTTACCACCATTGGCATCTGTTTCACTGATAAAACGGTACACAACAGTAGATAAATCTATTTGGATAAAATTCAAAGAAATGCATGTTTCAGATCACACTGTAGACAGTTTTTCCTACTTTGGTTTTGCGGCTTTGCATCAGCCAGGTTGTGCAAAGTAATGATCAGTGTTAGTTAGGAAGTGATTTACAGACATTCTGTTTTAGTGCTGTTATTTCACTGAGTGTGGTATTCATGGTATGTTACCAAATTAAACAGCTGTCAGTAGTCTTAGTTGAAAAGTATTTTAAGCTGCTACACTTTCTGGTTTTCTGCTTTTTATGATTGATGCAGAACAAAGGAGGAAGGAAAGTATTTGAAAAACTAACTCGCACATGGATGCTGACTTTGATTTGTGGGAAACATGCTTATATTTTGTGTGACACTTTTAGATTTTTTGTTGTATGAGTGATGCCAAAGACCTGGACATGGTTGAGAAGCTTTTTAAACACTGCCCACATATGGCTGCAGGGCAAATTAGACTAAAGCCTATCCCAGACATACAATTGAGGTCCTCCATGTTTTGATCTCTGAAATCATGCCTGTGCATTCTTGCGAAATTGGCCAAATGAAAAGCTACAGTATATGCTGCAGCTCTGTGGCTTTCATTATGGTGGCACATCATTTTAATGTCATGACTCACTCTGACCATTCTCAAGTCTGAGGGCTTGAATTATGAGTCTGACCTTTCTGAGTAGAGAAAGAAAAGAATGGGGAATATAATAGTTGTTCAGAAGTTATGATGTCTATCAATGGATTGTGTTGTGAGTTGGCTGCTGAATAATCTGCTGCTGTTTCTGCTGCAGTCTACCAGTTAAGTTTTGCTCCAAGCAAACAGCCTTGACTATCTTTTACTGCTCCCTCCACTTGTGAAATCGCTTCTAATTTTTCACTGTCACATGTCAGAACACAAGTATCAACTAAGTCCCAAACACACCAAGGAAACACTGTAACTGTTCTCTGCAGTTATCATCTCCAAGAAAATAGTCCAAAACTTCTATCTGTGGCCAAACAATACTGCAGTCTGTGATGACACAGTGTAATGAGCAACCAAAGCAAAATATTTTCCCATAATCCACTTGAGTCTGATCTTTTAGCAGATACATTTTAGTTGGCAGTTCAAAGTGCCATGTTGGCGACTGCAGTGTTTGATATTAAATTTAATATCTGCCTGTTAAAATATAATTAGCATAGGCTGAACATCAGTGTGGAACAAGGGGCCCTCTGCAAGGAGCATGTGCTCCCCGTGGTGCGTGGGTTTTCACCGGGTTCTCCGGCTTCCTTCCACGGTCCAAAAACATGCAGATTTGGGGATTAGGTTAATTGGACACTCGAAATTGCCCGTAGGTGTGAATGTGAGAGTGAATGGTTGTCTGTCTCTATGTGGCCCTGTGATGGACTGGCGACCTGTGCAGGGTGTACCCCGCCTCTCGCCCTATGTCAGCTGGAGTTAGGCATCAGCACCCTCCGCTACCCGCAGTGGATAAAGCGGTAGAAAATGAGTGAGAGTGAGTGAACATCAGTGTAACACCCCAGAACCAATGTGACACATATGATGTCCTACAGTGAAATATCACTCAATGTGGATGCTTATACAGTATACTTTATGGACAGTCACAAATATTTTACCAGTTTATTTGAATTTCAATTAAGGGTACTGTAATCTTATTGGAGAATAAGATACAAATTCAGGTTATTATAGTGAAGCTATAGCTACTGTATGTGTAATTGTGTATTAACTAGTTTACTGTCAAGTAAAAAACATGTAGGAGGCATTAAGTAGACAACAAATGTCAGTTCATTTATGTATTGTATACTGTATGACATTTAAATGTGAAGAAGGTCATAACACTGTTACTGTAATAAATTAAAATTCATGCTGGCAACTTATCCACCACATCAGGTTCAACAGTTACCACCCATTAAAGGCACACTAAGATAATGAGGGATACACCCACAGTGAGGCAGTGAAGAGTTTTTATTGGTCGTTTTCCTACATGTCAATCTGAATGGCACTTTTTCAAGTCATTAAAAAAAGCAAACTCATGAGGACATGAGTTTGAGGACTCAACAAGCTCATGAGCACAAATATGATTGCATACATTTTGGCAGTGTACAGATTTGAGTATGCGGAAACAGAATAGAGGTTAAAGTAGTGGACATTTGTGCAGCAACAGTATATTTGTTTAATAACATTTTTGTTCTCACAGCGTTGAGCAGGTGCACAGCACATTTTCAAGTGAGCAGGGCATGGAACCCGTTATAAAGTCTGCAATTGATTCACTTGCAATAAAAAAAAAAAAAAAACTACATAAATTCTTGAATGAAGACACAAAAGAAACTCCAAACCTTGGGAACAGAGATCGATAACATGTGGAATATATTAAGGGTTTGGCCAACATGGTTATGACATTAGTCATTTCCCAAGGCACACGTTTGGCTTTATTGCAGACGCTAGCATGAATTCAACTATATAAAATGAAAAAATAAGTTTTTTGTTATTATTTTAAAGCTTCCACATGTTCAGTATTTGGTAGGGTGTATTTATCCAATTTTTTAAATTTAATTCAAGTATTTGACCTTTAGGTTTTGACCTTTATTTATGGCATATTTTCTCAAGAGAAACCTCACCACCTGCTAAATCAAGAATTACGTTAAAAGAGCATTGTTTACATAATGGAGCTCCTGTACTTTTTAAGAGTAGATTGTGCTATTTGGAGTATTCCTCTGTGGACACAAGCTTTGAATACCTTTTAGGCTGTGCCTCCTGACATGAATGATGTGAGCATGAGGCGCTTGTTGAGTGAAAAAAAATACATGTAGGCGGGATGCACATGGAGGTATTCCCTGCTGCATTCCTCTGTAAATCCTACTCATGGTCTCTCAGTATAGCTGCTTTAATTTCACATATGATGTCCATCCATACAGTTCATGTTTCTGCACTCCAGGCACTGAGTGGAATGGCTTTTAGCATTACCCAGAAATGGAGCCAGTTGTCAGCACTACAGTTGACAAAGCCATATGCATATATTTAAAGCTACTATATTTAGAGAATGTTGTGCATTGTCGTTATCCCTTAAGCAACATTGGATGAGAATTGGTCATCCTCCTAATCTGTCCATCAATTTTGTATTTGGTGATGGACATTTAGTGTGAGGCAATTAGATTTGAGTCAGTGTTGGCTACCAGTTTTCAGATTTAATCGCTTTGTTACTATTTATGTCCACTTTATGTTCTCATCTGTACTTTCCATACCAATGAGGCTTATCCAGTTAAGCCCATCTAATTTGAAATTAACACACTCGGTATCCATCTCATTTTGTGTGTCATATTGGTATTAGTAAATTCTATTAATCATAATAAAAGTTTATATATAAGATGGTTAATTTTCAATTTGCAAGCTATGCTTTATCTGGTGTAGTGGGCATGAGTCAGCTTTTCTGAATGCTGACAATTTTATATCCAAATGATGAAAATAGCATGTGTAAATCATGCTGTAGTTCAGAGAATTCAGAAACAGGAGACCTGTTTCTGCCTGAGAGATGTGACATAATGCCACAGAATAAACCTGCCAGCACCATCATCAGAGAGAAAATGGGGTGCCTGCTTGTGTTTGTGATGAGGGGATGTTTCTAAGGAACATGTGTGGCCAAGTGGCCCACCAGAACACTTCCATCAGTTTCTAACTGTGACTGTGTGTGATCATCTGGCTCTGGTGGATATTTATAACCTTCAGTCAGCTCCTGCCCTCCCCACCACTTCTGGTCTCCCACTCCCCCCCTGGCCTCTGAGCCCCTCGCCCCTGCTTGTTGTCCCTCCTCCCTTTGCCAAGGGAGAGCAGGCTGACTGATCCAAGCAGCAGGCGCAGCCTGTCAAAATTCAACCCCGGGGAGAAACAAGGCAGTTCAGAGCAAACAAACCGGAGCTTCTCCCGTCCTCCTCATTCCCCCTCTGTCCAGCTCTCTTCTCCTGTCGCCCTCATCCTCCTCTTCCTCCCTGTACCGTCTCTTAAATGAAGATCATACCTGGTAGGTCCACAGAGTGGGGTTGCTGTGGTGTGTCTATCTATCTATGTCTGTATCTATAACTGTTTGTCTGCCTGGCTCCCGGTCATGTTTTTTGGCAAACCCACCGTGTGCACTCTTGTTGCGCTCCCAGTTGGGGAGCACACATACTCACTCAGACACAACACAGATATTCACATTCACATTTAACAAAGGGTTACTGCAGCACAGACTGTGTTCCATATTTAACCCTGTCCACAGTATGACCGACTTGAATTATGAGTGCAGTTGGCTGTCTCCTATATTTTCCTTTATTTGATGGCATGTGGATTGAAGTGGCTAAAGGCAGCGGGAAAATGTCATTTCCCTCCGACCCCCACCTTCTTGTCACCTTAAAGAGATGTCGTTCCAGTCTGACATCTGACAACTGTCAACAAGTAGGGGCAATTTGTAAATAGTGAATTTTATTTAATTATTTTAGGTGTGTGACACTGTTGTGCCTTTCATGGACAAACAAACTGCCATGAAAACAGAAGGAAATCTGACATTGGTCCGCACAATGTTAATGTGTCACAATAAAAACTAATTGTGGCTTGCATTACAGTTTTAGTTCTTGTGCCATCAGCTAAATAATTGTATGTGATACAGTAAAAATTATATTCAATAGAGATTTTAGAGGGCATTGTAATTTCAAAGTCTAAATAAACGAATGAGAAATAGGCTGGACTAGATATAAGAATATTAATGGCTATCTCTGCTTTATTTGGCTTGGCTCATTTCTGACTTAACTGCTCGGAATACAGTTACTAAGGCCATCCTCACGCCAGATAAAGTCGCTATTTAAATGAGATGAACTGAGTCACAGGAGTTCATCAGATAAACATGAAAACACCTGTTTGATCCTGCTAATTCTGAGCTTGAAAATGTGCAGGCAAACTTTGGAAATAGTTGTCAAGTTGTTGTAACACCTTTTTATTTGGATATGTAAGTGTTGATACTATTATTTGGTCTTGTATTTTGGTGTGTTGGGGGAAAAAAGCCATGTTTTCTAATGTTGCAAAGTTACAGTTGGTGCTACAAAGCATTGTAAAACAATCTGTTCCTTTAACTCGTTACAGTACAGTCTGTAGAGAGTTAGAGTCAGTCAGGTCAGTAACAGCTGAACAATCATGAAAAGCTGACCACAATAAGACTTTCAGTAATAGCTGTCGGGTGGGGAAAACAGCAGGAATTCCTGCTCAGGGCGTCCTTTTTTTAAAATGTCCCTGCTGCCATGCATGCCCCCGCACGCCCATGCTGTCCCTACACCTCCCCTCAGACACAGGGCCCACCTGTCGCAGCGGCCCTGAATCATCCCCTAATCTTCTGCCTTATATCTCTGTGGCCGAACAAATGCCCCCAAGCCTCCCAGAACCCACTCTCCCCGGCCTGGTGGTTTTTGGGCACTTGTTTTCTTTGATTATATTTTGGCACTTACAAAAAGACAAGAGGCAAGGTAAGAGAGCTGCAGCTTGCAGGATATTGAAGTTGTTTTGAAAAAAAAACCAGAAAAGCAAGGAGAGTAGTCGTAAAGTAGTGGGATGAGTTTGCTGCATGTCTAACTGGAATTTAACCTGCTAATTTAGGAAGCTTTTCGTGTTAAATGCCTGTTTGTCCTGTGGCCTGCATGTGTGTGTGTGTATAAACACTGATCATATAATGTGTCATGTTCACCCTCTGCATTAGTCACGTTCATGTGTAAATGTGGGAGCTGTCAGTTGTTGCACGCTGCGATAGGTCGAAGAATCCACCAGGCCTTCCAGTGTTGTGCGTGGGAAGGCCTTTGATTTGGCTCATGCTACAGCAATTGTGCAAAGTTATAAATCAGCACAGACTCCACCTAGCTGAGCATTCATATTTTTCTATTGTTTGAGATTGATAACAACAATAGCTCTGCAAGGCTCCTCCCAAGCTTAAAAGACTTGTGTATGTGTAGGTGTGTGTATGTGTGAGTAGGCATGTTTGTTTTTGCTGGAGGGTGACCCGGTGTCTCTTCTCAGCTTACAACTTGTGCTAACACACTTGTAAGATTAATCGTACCTCCGCACTGACCTAGTACAAATGCCAGGTTTGAGGCACAGCTTGTCTCTGTCCCAGCTGCAAGCCATGTTGACTGACAGATGCCCAAATACAACAGATATGAATCCACACATGTGTGCATGTGAGTGTTCAGTGGGAACACTGTGATGACTTCGTCCTGTATTTTCTCCGAAGAAATCATATAATCTGGAGTGCATTACACGAAGAAATCCCAGCAGGCTGTCCTCTAATACAGCAGATAAACAGTAAGCTGTCTAATCCTGTGATGTTTTGTATTATACACTGGAGGTTCTTAGTCTCTCACCTTTTTTTTTATTTTAGCCTCATAAGTTCTCTGTCAGCTGCTACAACGTATGTGTAATCTAATCTAGAATCGCCACACAAGCAAAAAAAAAAAAAACATATATTTTTTCATGTCTAAGTCAGTTTCAAGATTTCCTTAAATTAATCCCCTAATGAAAGCAAAACCTTATTCATAGTAAACAGATATTTCTTTAGACAAAAAGATAAAAAAGAAAATTATTAGTTCTCATACATTCAGAGACAACGTTTTGTCCCCTTTTACATTTATACAATTTGAACTTCATCCTAAAAGGTTAAAATGTAACTTTTTAATGCCTTGTAATTTATGTGATCTCTGTCCTTGACAAATTACATTAACTCACATTAACTGTTTACTTGACATTGATATTAATGGGCTGCATGCTCGTATAATTTACTTAAATACTCCAGATTTAAATGCAGCTGCTGTCCCTGCTGATGTGCTCGTCATGGGGATTTCTGGTCTTAACCGTTCCCCTCGTCCACTGGGGTAATTTCGGCCTGATGACAGTTCACAGTTAATTCACTTGCTCCTCAACTGACTGGGATTTTTATCTACGTCTGAACACTGTAGGCATAGATGAAGTGTCGTGTGTGCGGCACATGCAGAGGTGGTAACATGGATTTTAACATTCTTTCCAAACCAAACAGGTCATGAGGAAATGGGGCGTGGCCCGGTCAGGCTGTAAATACTGTGTAGGAAGGCATATCAGTCAGCAGTCTCCCACTGAACTTTGACCTTTCATTTGTGTTTGTTTTCCCCTTTTTCTATTTGCTAAATTTGGCATGTCAGTCCCAGTGAAGCAGATTTTCTGCAGCAACATCGACTGAAGATTCGTTCACTGTTAAATGTTCTAATCCTCCCTTTTTTTAGCACCACTTATTAATAGGAAGTTCAGTTCCCTTTTTAGGGATAATTGGTCAGGAAAGAATTTTTATAACTTATTTTCAGGCACAGTGCTCAAAACAGGTGTCTCTTCTGGCTATAAAATGCTCATGCTCTGTCTTTGTTTTACAGGAGCTAAGAATATGTCCCTGAGATTGGTCCCATTGGCCCCTGTGGCCCTCATATGGAGGATAAAGTGGTAGAACATGAATGAATGGATTTTTTTTTTATGTAATGCTGGTCAAGTGTAGCATCCTGTCTGACATGCTATGGCCATGAGTGCTGGTTTTAGCACAGACTGTATATAAAAAGTGGACATATTCTAGTTTGCCCAAGAAAGCCAACCAGGAACATTTTCCAGAGTAACTCCTGGTCACTTCACTAGGTAGGTAATGGTCTTCTTCACTAGGACATGATGTCACTTTTGTAAATTATGATCCCATTTAGAGGAAAATACACTGATGGCTCAGCACTGTATGTGTGAACACCAGTGTGATGGACAGCTTGTACCATCCAGTAGGTGCCTGGTTGTAGGTGACGATTGTGAGCTTCAGGTTGCAAAAAACTTCGACATGGTTCAGATTCATGACTGATGGTGTTGATGCAAACTCTCTTTAGAGATGCTTGTTGGGCTGTTTGGGCTGCTGTGGTTTGGTTCTGACTGTGGGTTTGGCCTGGTTTGTGGAAAGGCCAGTGTTCTTCCTGGAAACAGCCACAGTCAGAATCCCACTCCAGAGCTTCCCCTTACTGTACATCATTAAGTGTGTGCGTGTGTGCGCGTGTGTTTCCATTACTCTAAATTGCCGCTGTTGAACCAGTAGGCATGACTCATAAAATAAACAGTGAACTTTTGCCTCAGTGGCTCAGAGAAACCCATCAGGGCTTTGGATCTAGTTCTCCTGTTACCATAGCAAGTGATCCTCATTAAAATCCTCATTAAACACACGCAGGCCGTCAATTAGAGCTGATGTTAATATGCATTCATGTAGCTCTGGGACATAACATATCCATCCATTTTCTTCTCAGCACTCATCAGTTCATATTGTAAACAGTGACATCAGCAGTTTACATAAAGATGCCAGTGTCAGCATCGGTTTGTGACTATGGTCTTTGTATGCGGCTCATGTAAAATTGAAAACATGTGGCCATAAGGTTTACATGTCACTTGTTTTTTCCTCATTTTTCTTGTCACAGTTTATTTGAGTTCAGCCTCTTTCCTAAGAGGTCATGGAGAAAGAAAATACACTTTGCTTAACCTGGAGGAAGTAGTTGTTATCTTAGTTAAAACACTGTAATCATAGAAGGAGCCTGACCACACTGGAAACAATGTGGAGTGAAAAGATAAGTGAATTGGTTAATATCACTAAGTGTATTGTCAGTATCTGTGCATGTGTTCATAGACAATGAGTTTTAACAAAAAAAATAAGATAGTAAAAAAATATATTTTTAGGGCTACAAGAGCTCCGATATAGGCAACTGTTTATTACTTGTTTTTGTTTTGTTGAAGATATTTCACCAGTTAGGCTTCTTCATTTCTGGGGTCAGCAACAGTTTATCATGCTTCTGGATAAAAACGAGGTGAATGCTGATGAACGCTGATCTGTGGGTGTTTACGGCCAGTGTAGCATGTGAGACATCAGAGAGCTTCCTATGTCAGGGGTCAGAGTCCTGTAAAAAGAGAACACAGCATACATAGGTCACTTTCCCTTTAAATGTGACCTATTGGAACAGCTCAGCTGTGCCCCATCTTAAATCACTATGCCCTGAAGTTGACAGGTGACAGTAGCTGTGTGTGGGCGGGTAGGTGTCAGCTGGAATGTCCTGCTTCCTGAACAGACATAAAACCATGACTAAACTTACTTAAACCTCAGGATCCCAGACTCCTCCGTTGTAATGGTTTAATATGTAAACACTGTTTGCGGTCAAATGTCCAGCAGCGGTGACATATCTTCACATAAGTACAGTGCTGCAGTTGGGACAGAAAAGCTCAATTAACAGTAATTTATGATTTTACATTTTATTTGAAATATACACAGTTGTGCTGTTCATTGCTCAGCCTAGTAAAATACATAGAGCGACATTTACAGTAGATGTGTTGTATGAACACGGGTGTGTGAATGAAAAAAATGAACATGAAAATGAAGTGGGTTTACCAGTCTTTTGTCATTTGTTTTGTCCATAAATGGCAGGGCAGGGAAAACTGTCCGTCTTTCAGAAAGTGGCTCCTGTTTCTTTTTTAAGTCTCCTTGTACCAGCTGACGCCGTGTGTTTCTGGAGCACAGGGCCGCCAGTGGATCTCATAGTGCGCATCACAACTGTCATGGCCTCATTGTGGAAATACAAGCGAGGGAATTGTCTGCATAAAATGAGCGCTTACGAAGACAGGCGGAAATATCTGTACAGTAAGATGTGTTGTGCAGGTGAGTGGAGAGAGCTGACGTATAAGGAGTGGGTGGGGACAAGTGTGAGGTGTTTTCCGCATGGTCAAAGCTCATGGTTGTCATGTTCAGAGAGGCTGAGCACAAGTTTTAGACTGTACTCTTTCTTTCTTTCATAATTCCATTGTGAAACACTGTTATACTACAATCTTCATTTTTCTGATCTAACTTGATCTGTACTTTTCTGAGCAAAACTGTATCAAGAGAAAATTAAATAACTCTATTTCATGTATTCAACCTTACATTCATTAAGTACAGATATAAAGTATATAAAAGAAATTGTTTACTGTGGAGGTTTCATTATTCCATTTTGCCAAAACTTGTACATTTCTCAACTCATAGGATCACATTCATCACAGCTGCATATCTCACAACTTGTTTAGACATTTTGGAACATTTTGAAATGTGTAGAACTGAGTAGCTATTTGCCTCCAGCTCCTTCTGCAGCAATAAATCCTATACCAAAATAAGTAATTAAAAATCTCACGCAATAGATATGTTACAAACATCCTCATGTACCTTGACACACACACTTTTTTTATGATGGAAGGAGGTGCCGTATTGCCTGTCAAATAAAATAAGTGCTGATAAAACAGAAGCCTCTTGGATGAGAGGTGGAACCTCTTTGGATTAACTCAAGCAAGTCAAGTTGCCTATACAGCTAACTACTTAAATAAATAACTTAACAATATATTACAAATTGACTGTTTTGTGGATGTTTTTCCTCTCTCTGTAGAAGACATTCCATAGTATTAGAATTTGTTTAATGGCTATTACACCTCATTCCTGAATTTTAATGTCATGAGAATCTCATCTCTCCACTTTATTTGATCATATCAAAAAAATCCATTGAAACTGTCTGAAAACTGAAACTTCACTGATTTTTTTTTTTTTTTTTTGTAGCAAAAGTGCCTCACTTGCTGAATCCACTTGGGAAGTGGTGGGGCATGATTGTATTGTTACCCCATCTAGTGGCCAAGCTGTGTAATTGCTTTGTCTTCAGTTAAAGTTACAGCGGAGTGAGGTTGGTGGAAGATGGTGTTTTCCTTTCTTTGTCAAGTCTTCTTAGCGTGTCTAAAAATACATTCATGAGTAAGAGTCAGCCGCAGCTACCAATGAAGCACATGGTGCTGTGTTTTTGAACTTTGGTTGGTATAGAAACATCCCTCATGCTCAATTTTTCCACACTTCCATGGGCTCAGATAGCATAGGAAATACTACATGCCATAGTAAGTGACTAATAGATCACCAGGGAAACAAAGAACCTACACTGTACACACTGTGATTCAGGCTAAGTAATAAAGGCATTTTTCACTATTTTATATATTTAATCTTCTCTGAACTGAAGAAAATCCATGTTTGTATTGTTGCTAGGACAAACAACATAGGTTCTTTTTTTAAATGATATATAGACCAAAAGTTCAACTGATGAAGCAGTAGAGTGCAGTTTAACTGGTAGTTGTAGCCAATTTTCCATTTTTCCCTGCTTTTCCTCTGGTTATTTAGCAGATACTTTATTGCATAAACCTTTGAACATGATGGATCTGTCAGGTTTTAGCCACTATAATTACTTACTAACCCAACAATGAACACATTTTAGTGCCGAAAGGCTTTTTTCTGGGAAAAAATATCTGATGTACTTATTTGTTTTCGTATATATATCCAAAAAGAGATGAAAGAAAAGTGAGTTTAATATGCTGTGAAATGAAGTGAACTATAGGCGGGCAAAAGTCTTGGCTGAGTAAGATTTAAAGCTTTGAAACAGCCATTTTCTGTATGATAATTAAAAACAGCAATGCAATCACAGTCCTGACCTACACTTTATATTTAGGCACTTCACTTAGAAAACCACTGAGAAAAACAAGTTCAGCACTAGCTTCAAGAAAACACCGTAATGCTTTTGCATATTTTGATTACACCCTTCCATTACCCTTGGCTTCACAAGTGTCTCTCTTTTTTGAGTCACGTTACTTGTCTCGTTGCTCTCACCTGCAGAGGGAGCCACGTTCTGCTTCAAACGTCCTCCACCGTGTCCGTCAAGCTTCAGCTTCCTCAATTCTTTCCACACCAGCGTGTCACATTAGCAATCAGCAAATTAAACATCAGCAACGGACGCAGTTCTAGCATGTGGGGTTTTCCACAGACGCTCTTGCCACTCAGCACTGAGCTTTATTTAAAACTCAGCAGCTGTGGCTTGTTGAGTCTGAGTTCAATTGGGATTTCACCTTCACCGTTGGATCTAATTTTGACGACTAGAGCTAAAGTGGGCTGTCAGGCTGGAGATCAGTGCGGTTTGAGACTGTACTATACATCGTGGCATAGCAATGAAAACCACCACTGTGATTAGAGCGGGCATCGAGACATTTTAGACTCCTGTGTGTCAGCTGAATGAGCATTTCTTTTTTCATTCAGTTAATAATTAGCTACAATAAATGGAGCTGTCCATATTTAAAGAACATTAAATTATTGAACGTGTACTGTACTTTAAGTCTAAAGTCTGAACTTTATTAACTAAATTGATTAAAATATATATATATATATATATTTATTTATTTTTTTACCACATTTTTGTGTTCGACAGACTTACTTCTAAGCGCAACAGAAATTCAATCCTGTGTGTGCTGTGATTCAGGTAACAGCTACCTTACCCTGCCTCTCCTACTTCTTCGTCTCTCCTGTCTCCTCCTCCTCCTCTTCGTTATGGTGATAATCGTGGGAGTGTTTAGACTGCTCCCAGTTTTATCTGCATTCCTTTCCCCTTGAGGTGTGGTGGCCAGTTATTGCAGTCAAGCCCATTGATCGAGGAAAAATCAGTGGGCGGTCGAGTAGGGATGATTAAAAAAGGGGCAAAGAGGAAAAGAGAGGAGCGGAAACCTTTTCAGGTTTAAACCCTCTGTGCAGTTGTTCACGTTAAAAGCCATACTCGCACATTCTTGAATTATTTTGACGTCTAATTTGTTTGCATTCTTTGGAGTCTCCTTAATCCAAAATTGTAGCCTTAAACAACTAAAAGTGACCTTATCCATCAGCTACAATCGTGCAGCACGATGTCCTGTGTCGGCTTTTGCAACTATACTTTTGTTTAGTATTTACAGATATATAGTAAAGGACAGAGTTCACATTAATTGGCTTCTGTAAATTCTCCACTTTTAACAGACAAAACCATCAGCCTCTCTCTTCAGTCTTCAGAGCCACTGACACAAACTCACGCTCATGATGTCAGTGGACAGATGTGTGTACGATAATTACTCCAACTCTTTTTCACAATGATGCAATTTAATGTTTGGCAACACCGCTAAGAAGAGCCTGCAGCCACAGCATGCTAGTGCTGCTGCAGGACTGTATCTACGCTCAGCATTAGTTTAGGCTGAATGCTAACATGCTCACAATGACAACAACATGCACTCGAAGCAGATGTAATAATGCCTTAGCTTTGAACATCAGCAGTTTCTAATCAGCACTAATCATCACGTCGTCATGAGTCGGATGACATGATGACTTTTCACCACATGATAGATTGATGCAAGTTTGGTAACATGAACGGCATTTCTAATGGCCGTGATGTTTCATTTGAAGCCGAACATTTTCGAGATGTTGGTGGCAACGAATTCAAGTCAATAGGATATGAAAAATCCTAATGTTCATGATTGTTTTAAACCAATTTTCACAACAGTTTGGACTGAAGTAGTAGGTTATTGAATGGACCAACTTTGCTGAGAAAAATGTTGGACCTGCCTTATTTAGACTGGCCTACCAAATTAAAAAAAGATGGGACTGATATAGTTGGGGAGTGGGACTAATAAGGGTTTGTAAGATGTTCGAAACCACCTTCATACTAACTTTATCTGAATATACCTAGCAAGTAAACAGGTGTTTGTGGACAAACATGTAACAGTAGTAGTCACTCCATTCTCTCCAAGTCAGATGTTGGGTCTCAATTGACATATTTAAGCTCTCACTCTATTTTGAGTGTGTTAACACAATCACATAGGGCATTAAGTCGCTCACAATAAGGACCAGGATGCTGCACTCAAAATGTTTTTACATAGCTGGCATAAATGCCACAACACAATCCAAGAAAAAGAAAGTTTTCTGAAGAGAAAAACTCCTGGTAGATAGTTTGGCGAGCAACATCTGCAGTCGCGTGTTGCATTATCACTGGAATCCATGCACTATGTGTGCTCAATCGGTGTCTTCTCTGCTGTCATCATAAACAACTGCTCGAACCTCAAGCTTCTCATTGAAAAAGAAAACACTCCCTCCACACACTCTCTCTCTGCTCGTATAAAAAGCCCTAGTGCTCCGTCTGGTTTTGATTAAGCCAGATGAGGGAGAAAAGTAATAAGTATGTTGAGACCTTAATGATATGGCTCCTTTTTGGAGGAAAGATCTGATGACTAAGATGTTCCACACTTTGTGCATCCGATGGCTGTTCACATCAGGGTTTCTTGCTAGTGTTTCCCGCAGGAGTTAGAGATACAGCTCAAATGGGTGTTGGCACAGCTCTGAGTTCTCAGTTACCATCTCGATTTGCCTCTGCATCTCAGATAGCACTCATGTCTAGCATATAGTTTAAAAAAAAAACATTAAATGCTCAAATTTAAGAATTATTAACCGTTAACTTTAACCGTTCTCATTCACTGAAGCCTGATTTGTTAAATTACTACAGCCTATAAAGGTACGAAAGAATTAATATTATGTGTGACACCTTTTCCTTTTTTAATTGCCTTCTCTCATACCACTCCCTAATTCCTTTGCTTGCCGAGACACTGTAAGGAACTCCGAAGGTGTGTCTCCAAACTTGCTAACGTGGCTCAAATGAGTCAACATGCACACGCACTAGAACACATTTAAACTGACACATGAAGTACCTTCATGTTCATACAGGTACCTTTCAAAACCCTGCACTCTAAAAGAAAAAGTGCTTTAAGATGCCTGATAAACTGATGTCAGTCGGGGTGGGGAAAGTGGCAAACCAAGCCCCCTGCAGGCTAGAGTGAGGAAAATGATACAATCTGCCCTCGGGCTTAGCACTCAGGATATATTAGTGGTATGTGGGACCATTATGGAGAAACGTGTAAGTAAGTCTTTTAATAAACTGTTTTAATTAAATACAGATTGGACTAATGTGGAGAGTGACTCAAGCAATAAATAATTTGAAACCATCATCCTTTAAATAAAAGAAGAGGTGTGTTTATAGGCAAAGAAATGCACCATCTCTCTGTACACTCATTCATATCACTACTCTAATTTTACAGTTATTTTGCTGACTGATTCTTCTGTGTCACTTTGCTCACTTCATATTTAAAAGGGCACCCTATAGACAAGTGGAAAGGGAACTTGGCTTGTAACCGAAGGGTTGCCTGAGCAAGGTACCATTATTAAACTGACTCTAAACCGACTCCAGCCACATCCGTGTGTACTCCTTGTTGCACCAGGAACATTCTGCATAAGAAATGCTCTGCCAAATAAAATATGCAGATCATTTGCTGTGGCGACCCCTAGAAAGGAAGAAGCCAAAATAAGAACGAGCATTAATATTATTTTTAAAGTTAATTACCAGTTGTTGTCAGTGTCAGTAGCACTGCGGCATATCAAATGGGTGTATAAAATGGCCATAAAAATATATATATAGAATTTTTTTTCCTTGGATTAATAACACACAGCATGCTTATTGACTGAGAAAAAAGCTAAATGTGGCTGTAAAAAGAGTTTAAGCTTCAGTCACACACCGTCAAGAACTTAAGAGACAAGACCTAAGAGAACTCAACTGTGTGGTTTTAAAGACGTGAGAAAAATGCAACATTGATTTTCATAACAGCTGAATGATTGATTAAAATTGCCTTTCTCTATGTATGCTGCGGTATTTCTTCAAAAATCACTACTGGTCTGGGTGTGGCCAGATATCTATAGCTGGCCTTCCCAAATCTATCACACGCCCCGCCCCCTTTTTTCCCATTAGTTGGTTATTCTTAATGAGAAATTCCTGAGAAATGTGAACAAATGATGATTAACCATGAGACGTGTGTGTCTATGAGATTTGCACTCATATATGACGCATATATGAGTGCAAATCTGTACAGCCTTTTGCCTGTTTGGGCTCTTGTAGACCCAGCCTTATGTAACTTCTGGGTGTGAATTGTAAATTATTAATTAAATGCTATTAGATGCATTATGAAGGACAGCAAATTATGAGCACTAACTTTTATGTTTTTTATTATCCCTAGTGACTCAGAGTGTGTCTGTGTACCTGGTATTTCTTATGTTGTGGGGACCTAAATCCACAGTCACACATGGGGACGTCCTTATGGGGACAAAAATCAAGTCCCCATAATGTAAATTACTATATTTTAAGGTGAAGACATGTTTTAAAGTTAGGCTGAGGTTAGGGTCAGGGTTAGGAATAGGCCACTAGTAATCATGGTTAAGGTTAGAGTAAGTCTCCAGGAAATGAATGTAAGTCAATACAATGTCCTCTGAAGTCATGGAAACCAGTGTGTGTGTGTGTGTGTGAGCAGGGTTAGGGTTGTCTTGCGCAAATGAAGTGATTAAGTGATTGTACATGCAAGTTGCCACACCTACCACACATCCTTCCCCGCCTCTCCTTCATCTACCTTGTCTCCGACTGCAAGAGTGAAGGGGTGTGTCCAGACTCAACCCACTATGTCCTCCACACACCAACACCACTAAATACATTCTCGCACATCACACACACGGACAGGCCCAGACTTCATAGCCCGCAGGCAGCATTTTTTATGTATATAGGAATAGGGTAAGAGGAAAAAAAGGGAAAGGAAAAGAAAAAGAAGGGCAGAGCCGAACCCAGTGAGGGAGTGAGGAGATAGAGAAGCGAGGAGGGAGAAATCATAGGTTGGTGACGTGCTGAGCTGTAGCCACAGGACTGCATACTCTGGGACAAACCGAGGGCCAGAAGGACAGATAGACAAGAGGGAAGCAGAAGAGTGAAACGACCAAGGAAACAGGATTATATTATTTTGTGTGCTGACAAGCCTTGACAATGACCTCTCAGCAGCAGAGGTACAGGAATTTCTCCTCTGACAGCATGGGCAGAGAGAGGATGCACTCAGAAGACGGTTATTACCAAGGGATGCTGAAGGCTACAGACGGCAGGAAAGGTACCAGTATAGCAGCATTTAACGGAGACTTGCTTAATTGCAAACCTTAATTATAACCAATTTCAAGGCCGTGTGTGTGTGAGAAGCTGCAGGGCAAGAATG
The DNA here is from genome assembly GCA_016785285.1 of Brachirus orientalis. Taxonomy (NCBI): domain Eukaryota; kingdom Metazoa; phylum Chordata; class Actinopteri; order Pleuronectiformes; family Soleidae; genus Brachirus; species Brachirus orientalis. Next base: position 5,514,549 of record JAFBJR010000425.1, read on the forward strand.
AAGTGCCCTTCCAGGAAGCATGTGATGTAATTTGAGCTTTGGACAACATTCAGTTGGTAGGATTTTTTCTGCAAGAGCCTGAAGTCTTTAATCGTAAGGCTTTGTACATCAGTAAACTCATCTGCCTGCAAGTCAGATGTCGGAACATAATATGAATCATTTCAACATTATTTAAAATGACAGACCTGTGGTTATTTCCCCGCACAGTCACTTAAAGGAGGATACTCCCCTTTTTTTCAAATGCATAAGCAGCCTCTTCTTGTTATAATTGGGAGTGAAGCCATTTTGCAATATTTATGTAAAATTTATGTATACATTATACATATACTGTGTTCATACTGTATTTTGTACTGAAAGAGTCATTGTGGCTATATGTAGCTATCAGATGTATTGTGTCTTTTTTTCATTGATACCTCTTCAGATTTTTTTTTAAGCATTTAGATCCTTCACTAAAATTAGTAGAGATTAATTATGTTATCTGTTGGTGTCTCCTGCATTAAAAGGATGAAAACTGCACTTACAGTTCTTTCCTCTCCTGCTATCAGCTTACAGGCATTCTTGGACCATAAGCAACACACCTCTCTGAAACCTCTTCGTATCTGTGGGACATTTGAAACTTAAAATTTATGCAGCCCCTAGCCCGCTCACATACCAGTCACCTATGAAGAGCGATGAGTACACAGAAAGTTGCATTTGTTCAAACTGTACTGAGTGTGAATATGAGAATGTAATGACTTACAGATCAAGGTGGAGCTTCCATGGGAAACTGCTTTAGTCTGCAAGGATGTTTGTGAAATATCCCAGTGTGTGCTTGTACATATGCATTCATGCGTGTTTAACCAGTCATCACACTTCCATTGTGTGACATCTTATTCCCTCAACAGGAAATGGAACATAGAGGTCACATAGTGAGGCTCAGTCCCTATTGGTTTAAATGATAAATTGGGAGGATAAAGGTTTATTGGTGTCTGTAGCCATGAAAAGATGTTCCCAATTGCAGAACTTGTTTCTGAATCCTGAGAAAACAAACATAGCCGTTGGGTGCCTATTTCATGTTATAAGGCTGAATCACTGCCCTTTGCTTTCATAGCTGGGTGTGTCACTGTACAGTAAAACGTTAAATCATCCCATTGAAACTGATAAGATTGAGAGCATTGTCTTTTCATCCACACTTCATTCGAGTGAAATGTGACATTAAATGCTGTATGAGTCAGTGACAGTGAGTTTAAAATACATGTAAATTTAGAATACATGCTCAACAAACCACCAGACCGAATTTTGAGTTCACAGCAGAAAACTGGAAACTCACCAATCCATCTACTGTGTCTACAATAAATGTTGCCGTGACACACCTCATGGTTTTTGCCTTGGATGCCAATAGGGACATATCACAGTAGGTATGCGGGTTTGTTGTCTCAGTAGGCGTGTGCCTCACTAAGAGCTTGTTGTCTCTTGTTGGGAAATTGCTCTCTCTAATAGTTATGCCACGTCTTGTGGTGATCATGCCGAGTGTTTTGACACTACATGTTGCTTTTGTCATGGAATCCTTTATTCCTTTGTTCAAGAGCACAGGTGGCAGAGGTGTTCGAGTGAGACATCCTTGCAAATACTGTTTCCCAGACAATGGGTGTTGCATCTGCCAACAGTGAGTGTGCCTTGATGCAGTCTGTGTCAGATGCAGGCATGCACAGCCAGGAGGTGTTTTTCCACCCAGTGATAAATTCTGTATGTCCTACAGTAACTAAACAAGTCTGGTATCTCAGGGATTTTCCTTTTTCTTTAAGGCAAACTTGTAACTGGACTTGCTGTGTAATTTGTCTGTCACTGTCTGCAGAGTTTGCAAAACACCTGCTGTTATTTACTACTCTAATTAAGCTCTTGTGCGACATTTAACTTCTTAAATGAATAAAAATACTTTCTTACTCTTTGCATGTTGATGACAGCTTCCTTTTTTCTGTCTTGCAGATGAACGAGATCGAGTACAGAAAAAGACCTTCACAAAATGGGTGAATAAGCACTTGATAAAGGTAAGGGCCTGTTGTTGCCTCTTGTTTTATTGTACTCAAAAGGTACATTGATGCTCACTATCTTGCCTACACATGCCCCCCATGTTTCAGGCCCATTTTCTTATAATCAAGGTACACTGGCAGAATAAACAGAGCTACACCAATAAGTTTGCACAATTTTTCCTTCCCAACATGCAATTATCTGCTTTCTTTACAACCACAGAGGATGGGAAAAGGTGCACATTCCTGTTTGTGGTCCAGGAGGTAATGGTTCTAGTCAACCACAAAATTCTATTTTGTGCTTTCAATAAATGTGTCAAGTTAGATCTATACATTAGCATTAAATACATGGATTATGCAGTAATTACAGCTGCATTTATTTGGAGTTGACTTGTGTTTTTATAGGCAAGATGTTCCATGTGCCCCTAATGTTTAAAACTAAGAATAGCAGTCAAAACAATAATCAAGTGGGAGAAGATGTATATTTAGAAGTAAGTAGATCACTGTGAACACACTGTACAACACAAGCTCCCAGAGTTCCAATTCAATTTTTATGTGAGACAGGCTACCATTATGTAAAATGCAATCCATCCCTCACCCGTTCATTGTAAGTGTTTCTACTGAAAATATTACCAACACCCTGACCCCTACTCATAAGCTAGACAGTTATTGTTTCACTCTTGGCTGTGAATGTTGCACGTTGACCCAGCAGTCCTATCTGTCATCAGCTCAGAGACTGCATGAGCCATCCGTCAGCGCTCGTCCACTCACGGTTTACTCTGAAGTGAAAGGCCCGAATGCATCTCACATTCAAGGAGGCAAACAGGTCAGGATGAGGGTAAAGTCAAACAGGCCATTCTACTCACTCAGGAGTTCCTCATTAGGGATGAAAAATCACCCCACAGCACAATGCACTTCTTCTAGAGAGCAGTAAAAATAGCCATGCTTGTGCCACTTTTCTTCCAGAAAACTCCCATTGGCAGCAACACATTTATAGCCTCCTGGCATTAAGTCTTTCCACATTATCTGTATATTCACTCCACAGACACAGAGCCATTCATTTTTTCTCCCCCACAAATGGAACAAGAGGGAAGAAATTAAGCACAAAGACAGTGTTTTCCTTTCCATGGATGTGCAGTGCTAACGTATTTGGCTGCTACTGCATGAGAGCATGGGGCAGTTCCTCGCTGTTGTTTCTCCTGACTGTTCGTTGTGAATTGTGAGTCGTAGACATCTGGACTCACTTTGCTTCGTCTGAAAAGGCAAATTCTAGTCTCAGCCAAGAGCTCATGGTGGTTAAGGCTGACGGTAGCACATGTGCTGCACAGACTCTCCTGGGTCAGAGCGGCGGCAACCTGCACTTATTCCCAACTGAAAGGCGTGTGGTGATGCAGGAATGCTGCACATGTAATGCACCAATTATATCATGCCTTGCGTCATATGAGCATTACAGTTAGTTTTAAAATGGATTTCAAATCATACTAAAAATCCTCATACTGTGACGGTACCAGGCTGTGATGGAAAAATAAAATAAATGAGAAATTGTCACTCAATAATTAGATTTTTTCATTAGATGAAATTTAATTTCATGCATAAAATAAACCAGAAAATTAAACTCTGAAAAGTTGAACATCCCTTTTTTGTAATCAGGTGCTATTTGTATTTCTTTTCTTTTAATTGTGGTGTATAGCTTTCACAGATTTGTTCACAGAGGACAAATTTGGCAGGGAAAGTGTTAACATTGAGTCGGAATATAAAGAGTTAAACTGATGTTAAACTGCTTTAATGACTTAATGGTCGGCTTGACAGGGGCAGACAATGGGTTGGGTGCAGCCACACTGAGCCGTGAAGGGCCACTGAGTGGTTTCCCCTGCTGAATCTTTTTATATTGTGCGAGACAGGAAAAATTGGACCAGCTGCAGAGGGAAGATCTATTTTCTACCAACTACCTACAAACTGCAAATAGTGAGATTAAAAACTGCCACTGCTGCATTTTGTTCTTTGTATGAGCATACATATCAATGAAACGATTGCCTTCTGAATTCAAGATGATGTAAACATGATGTAAATCCTGAGGTATGTTAAGCACCCTCTTTCCCCGACAGTGTGGAGGGACTGCGCTGAGGGGCTGTCAGACATGTGAGCGCTAACGATTTTCACGACTTAAAGTGTTTACAGAGCAGCTCTCTTTGACTGTGAGGGTGCAATTTGTCGTTTTAACACCCACTTCTCAGCTGGAACACTGAGGATCATCATGTGCAGCAGAGCCACAGAAACAGAGAACAGAAACAGTTTGAAATCATACAACTGTGAGAACGACACAATGTCCAATTATGTCAGTGTCTGACATAAAGTTACACTATGTGCAGCTCAGGACAACCTAGTCAACTATCAGACTCTTAACAATTCCACAAGGTGCTAATAGAAGTGTTGCCATTGTGAAGACAGTGTCCCCTAGTGGTCACAGTGTTGTTATATTCACTACATTCACTCTGCATGCAGGAAAGAGTGCATCGAATGTTGGACATTTAATGTTGAGAATGCTTGCCAACATAAATAAGCCACTGTTGAAACTTGCAAGAGGAAATTAACTTTCATTCCATTCGAGGGCCGTGGCCTCCTCCTCCTCCTCCTCCTCCTCCTCCTCCCCTCACATGACCAAACCCACACAGATCACTACTGATTCTTGACAGGTTTCCTAAAAAGATAGCTTATTGTAGATGTTTTAATGTTTCTGCCTCATGTCATCAACTCATGTCAAATCCTTCAATTTTCCATTTCATCCTAAGCCTTGTGCTTAACGTCATATTCATTAATTCCTGCTCTTATCCTCCTCTTTCATTCTTTCCACTTCTCCATTACTCATTCGTCTGCTCTCGTCCACCCACCCATCATCCGCCTTCATACAGCATCGGAGGGCAGAGGTAGGTACTGCCATGTTCTACCAGCAGCTGCACTAAACACACTGATCTGTATCTGACTTGCATGGAAGCTATTACTTTAACTTTCTCCTGTCCTGGTTACTGTCACTCCACCATATCCGCTACATGTAAAGTCAAAACTTCAAAATAAATGTGTCCCTACTTTAAACAGATTTTACATTCACCCCCTTTGACAATTCACTGATCTGATTTTTATTCGTAGTCCCATCTATCACTTGTCATGGATGATACATTCCAAATGCAGTAAGAATGGCTCGGCTTGCTCACGGCTATGCATTCTTGACCTGTGTAGAATTGTACTGGTGCAGAGAACCCTCTGAACTTAAGACTTACATAACACAGCTAGGTAACTGATTTAGAACACCAGCACAAAGTGCATCTTTCAACAGTTATAATTTAAGAGCCTGAAATAAAAGCCTGTAATTTAGCCTGCATTTTTGACACCTAATTAGATTTGAAGTGTCACCAGCTTGTGTAAGTAGTTTGCAAAGTCAATTCCTTTCACGATTATTGCACAGCATTCTGTCTGCCATCACTTTTAGCACAATACCTTTAAAACAGCCTGTCAGGTTTAACACAGACTTCAAACACAGATCTTAGGTTTTGGCTCTGTCATAAAACGCACCAGCAGGCTGTGCCAAATCCTAGTTGACAGCTGCAAAAGAGCAGTTCTCCTAAAAAGAGATGGGCGACTGGTCTAAATAACTGTGCGTGTGTCAATACAACCTCATTTTGAATTTTTGTGACAACTGTTTCTTGGTTTTGATGTTCCTGGCAGGCACAGCGACATGTGACAGACCTTTATGAAGACCTTCGAGATGGACATAACCTGATCTCTCTGTTGGAGGTCCTGTCTGGGGAAACACTAGTGAGTATCACCATGGCGACTGGCTTTTACCTCAACCTCTAATCCTGACCTGTTCCATAAGGCACACTTATCTGAAGTTAACCTGGAATGTGATCTCGGTGTCAATAAATCTTAACTAATCTTCATCAAGTTTACAGTCAGAGGCTTAACCTGTGCTGAACTTTGCTTAATAAAGATCTATTAACTGACTGTACTGACTCTTGAATCTGGGATCTCTTTTGCTGCGTACAGAGCGCCATCTTTCATTTTTATTACACATCAGAGTCATGGCTCAGATCTGAGAAGAAGCTTCTCTGCTGCTGTCCTTCATTGCTCTCTCTCTCTCTCCCACCCCCCCCCCAGCTCTGCTCATCTTCTGAATGCCTCCGTAGCCTTAACACATTAACCTCACTTTGACCTGTGTGTATGCGTGCATGTGTTTTTGCACTGTACTCCTTTCTGATCTATACTTCCTTTAACCTTCTTCTGTGTGTGCTCATCTTTGCTGTCTGGCCTTCGCCTTCCCCGCTCTTGCCGGGGTTAGGCGAGGGAGAGAGACAAGGTCAGGAGCATTCGGTTGGTGAGTGGGTTTGTAACTTATAATTGTCATCCTATTATTTCTTAAATGATTCACCTGTGCTTTTGTGGTAGTCATTTTACAAGTGCCCTTGTTTTTCTCATTGACAGGCTTGCTTTCACCATATTGCTGCTGCACATAAACATTATATAAATATTATATATACAGCATTTATCTTTACTCTGTCTCTTATAACCATTTTATTTTTTGCTCTATTGATCTGAATGAATTTGGCAGTCAAAATGCAACTTAGTCTCATGCAACATGGGCTAATGTTACTGTTTTTGAATTACATAAACAAAGTGTTTAATGAACTCATCAAGTTCTCACAGGACTAAGGCTAAGAAAGCAGCATCATTTCGGAAGAGGAATGTATTGATTATTTTAATTTATTTCCCATGAATGTTGCAAAAAAAAAACCCACCATGTTGATTCATTTTTTTATATGATAGTCTTAAATTCATTTTTATTGTCTGAAAAATTGTGTATGTCTTCCCTATTTTCCCTAAATGTTTTTCTCCAGTTTTGTTTGAATGCTTCCCACCTGCCAGCACTGTCACAAGGATGTTAAATGGATCATATTTAAATTTAATTAAGCACCTCTTTATCTCTTCCCCTCCACAGCCCAGAGAGAAAGGTCGTATGCGATTCCACAAATTGCAGAATGTACAGATAGCACTGGACTTCCTCAGACACCGACAGGTATGGCGTAAGAAATGAAACGAATACTGAAAACCTCAAATTATTGACTTAATAATCTCATTGTGTGTGTTTTTAGGTGAAGCTGGAATCATAAGTAATAACTTGATTTTGTTCACCCAGGTCAAGCTGGTTAACATCAGAAATGACGACATAGCAGATGGAAACCCGAAGCTGACTTTGGGGTTAATATGGACCATCATCCTCCACTTCCAGGTCTCCTCCTCTGTCAGTGTTGTGTTTCATTATTTTTTATCACTCTACCTCTGTCTCTGGGATCTACTCCTGTCAGCTGCCATTTCACATCTCCTTGGACCAATCAGAGGACTTCGCTCTTTGAAATCCTTCTTTTAAAAGACAAGTTCTTATCATAAGTGGATCATTTTCACTTTTTAAAGCATAACATCTTAACATACTAACACCCTCATCAAGTATTTAGTGTCAGAATTGACAGTATGAAGAAATTGAGCACCATCAAGTATGTGTGTAAGTATGGGTCACTCTGGGTTTCTTACCTACCTTTGAAAGTGTGTGACTTTTCATTTTGAGGGCAAACTGAGTTGCAGGACATTGTGCAGCAACAGCTTATCAGAGTGCAGATGAGCAAAGATGTGATTGGGAAACAGGGCAAGTATTACCATATCTGGAGGGAAAATGAAAAAGAAATTGTCTCAAAATGAAAGTGTATGCTCTTGAATAAAGACAGGAAAGAAACTCCACCTTGACTCCCAAAGGAAGGGTGAGTCAGACCAACTAGCGATCACGTTTTCATGTAGCACACTTGACCACATCCCATATGCCAAGATCCACCAGGCAAACACTAGGCGTCAGCCTAAAAGATAGACCCAGCCTCTCCCACCATTATCACATGGTTCAGATACAGGGTGGGAAATAAAGGAAAGAATGGTGTGGTTTGGTTTGGTGACCTGGTGAAGATCCTATTCAGTGTTCCCAAAGTCTTATAGTCCCTTAGAATAGAGGGGAGTAGGACATGCTGGTGAGTCAGACATAACAAAGGCGAGTGTAGAATTTCTCTCTCATCCTGAAATTGTGTTACACTAAATTAATTTGGATGCTTCCATAATATAGCAACATTATATCTAAGACCATTCAAACCATTTTGGTTAGAATCAAAGGATGTCATCAGGGATATTTGTGAGGAAAAAAGACAGGGTTTTGAGGAAGAGCATTACAAAATCTGAACATGAAATGAAGGACTAATGCTCTCAAAATGAATATAGTGGAAAAATTCAAATAAAGACAGGGAATAAAATCCATGTGACTCCCTTTGGGGTGTGTCAGTCCGAATGTAAAACTTGTTGACATGCTTCATTTCGCAAACCACACCCCATTCTTCCTGGTCAGCTTCTACATTTCCTGTGCTCACTAAGAGCTGCCAGGCAGAATTCAAATGGCCGGAAGAGAAAGTGAACTAGTGCTCACACACAAGTACACATTTACTTGCATACAAAATAGTGAACACAGTGCCTATGACTCATCTTCCCCACATATAATCCACATGCCACAACCACAGCAGTGTTTTCCCAGACAGAAATACTGCTGCTTACTGCTGCATATCGTCTGCCAGTAATTCAATCAGCACCCAGGATACTTATACAGTAGACACTTTCTCTGAGAAAATCAAGTCAAGAAATCATAAAAGGTTTTAAATTTGTTTTATAATTAATCTTCGGTGTCAGGTAATTCACTTTAAATTGCATCTTTTGGTTTCCACTAATGACTAGTTTCTTCCACATTTTCTTAGTATATACATGCTACAGACTTTGTGTCCCTCTCTTTGCTGACGCTCTGTCCATATATGTGGTCTCAGATCTCAGATATCCAGGTGAACGGCCAGTCAGAAGACATGACGGCCAAAGAGAAGCTGCTGCTCTGGTCTCAGAGGATGACTGACGGCTACCAGGGAATCCGCTGCGACAACTTCTCCACCAGCTGGAGGGATGGCAAGCTGTTCAATGCAGTCATACACAAACACTAGTAAGTGTTGCCCATTTGTTGCTCGTGAATTATCTCCTTAGTGGGTAACATTAGTGTGAGATGAGGCAAAGGTTCAGACAGTCACTGCACCGAATCTTGTTTTTCGACTGAAATAAAGTGACTATCCTGTACTACAAAACACACATTCTGCTGATACATCACTGTTGTCCTGCTGGTTTAGAAACCACTGCATCTATGCATTTTATTAAATAGGGAGTGCAGCAGAACAGGAGTTGGACATTGGCATGATGTCACATGCCAAAATGCCTTTCATAATGTTAGTCCAAACCTGTTCTGTAATTAAATTCTACATCAAGTAATATTTTTCTATTCCTTATATAACTTTAGGCATTATAAGCGTGAAAAAACTGTGAGTAGGTACAGACAAAGGCACAATGTCTTTTCCTAAAACTGAAGTAGCAATGATTTATTTATTCTATACAGGCCAAAACCTTTTTTTCTTTACTTGACTTTAACATGCCTTCTTTTGACCCATTTTCTGAGCTATTGGACTTGGCACTAATTGTAGTGCCAACTGTGTAAATGCCAATTTCTATGTTCTAGGGCTTTAGGGTAGGAATATCACTGACAGGCACTGTCTATGACTAATACTGAACCACTTTTGGTGCTGTGTCAATACAAGAAATCCTCTATTAAGTACAGTTAGCTTATTAAATAGTCAGGAAATGAGTATTGAAAAGTAAAATCTGATGTCTCAACTGTTGAACACTAAATATGTTAATTCCCCCAAAGCTGTTTTGTGTCTTTACAGTAGAATTAATGGTGAAGGAGCGCTTTGTGTGGTAGTCTTCTGGGAAATGAATGTGCATCTACTTCTCAGGAAGACTTTTCAAAACAATTTGGGTTTGACTGGTTTTCTTTATATATGTTATAAAAAAAACAAACTGAAGAAAAGTGGCATTGGATGAGAGAAAATTAAAATGCTCTGCACATTGTATTTCTGTAGAACTATTATGAATTGAAAAGATACCTGTAGGGACTAGTTCTCTGAAACCTGAGTGCATACCAGCTACTTTTTTTTTTTTTTTAAACCTTTTTCTTTTGGAGTCACCTGCGGTCACATTAATGCTACCTCTCATAAATTTTAGGGTGGGGTGTATGGGCGGTACTGTAGCACTGATACTGAATATCTGTGACATTGAAAGCATGGGCTGAGTTGCAGAATATGCTCTCAAACGGAGAATCCAGCAGCGTCCAGGCTTTATAGGCATGTCAAGGTTTGCAAATTTAAATTTACCCAGCGACATGTGAATTTGCAAGTACACTATATACTGGCTACATGGCCCAGAGCCTGGCACAAGGATTTACAGTATTTTCACGTGATGGTGGACAGTGGATTGGATTTTTATGCAACCATCAATCTATCAGAAGATCTGGCTTAATAAATAATTATGCCTGTAACACCAATTTTATTTATTTATTTATTCTTTGTACAACTGGACAAGGGCCCCACTGGCAGATTTTAAGATGCTCAGCTTAAGAAAGAAGTCTAAACAGAGGAAAGGAAGTGTGGGCTTCGGTGGAAGGACATCAGGATCTGTAGGCAATGGGGACGATTGTGTGGTAATGCTGTGTGAGGATATTCCATCAGAGGGATCTTCCTGGGACTCAGGACGAGGTTCACAAAGCTCTGGTGCACCCTCCACTACTGACGAACTGGGCCCTCAGCCAACGAAGCACTTCTTTGTTCGGGAAATCAAGCCCATGGAGTCTTCTCTAGTTTATGAACCAAATGCAGGCCGTTTATTCCTCAGAGAGATGTATGAATCTGCTCTTTCTCTTATTTCTGTTATTTGTATTTCCACATAACAAATTGCTGTAAATATAGTAATGCATTTAATGCTATAGGTCCTTTTTATGGTTAATTGCACATTTACATGAAATCTTGCGTTTTTTGGAATCAAGTTGTGGCTGGCTGAAGACTAAAAAAATGTGTCGGCTCTTACTATATTAGCTTCTTATAATTGCGTTTCACCTTTAGATGACTCTGACATCTGCCAGAGTCAAATACCCAGAGGACAAAAAGGCAGGTGCTGCTTTGTCAAAGAGCAAACAGGTGGGCTGTGTTACAGCTTACAAACCGCTTCCACTAATGCCAATATGCGGGGCGTCAAACTTATTAATTGAGCAGGCCTGCACAAATTAACACATGCGAGTGTTAATGTGTGTTATTTTGGGATATGTAATCTTCTCTCCCATTCAACTTAATTTCCAAAGTTGTCATTTTGATATGTAAGATTTGTGATGTGTGGAAAGATGACTACATTCAGTGTTGTTGATCATGTGTCCATTTCTGTGTTCCTATAGCCCCAGACTCATCGACATGGGCAAAGTGTACCGACAGACCAACGTGGAGAACCTGGAACAGGCCTTCAATGTGGCTGAGAGAGACCTGGGAGTGACACGCCTGCTGGACCCTGAGGGTAACCTTTAAAACACAAAATCATTTTAAGTGACACATGCTTCATTTCAATTAGGATAGTCAATATGTAAAAAAAAAAGATGAAAGATGAAAAAGATGAAATCAAAATCATATTGCAACTTTTAATCGATTAAAATTTTATTGACTAAACTGACTATGATGAGATTTTTCATGGAGTTATAATAAACATGCATGTTGCCTTATATCTAGAGAATATGAAGTTAGGACATAGCACCTGTGAAATTCCACAATAAATGATTTCATTGATATGTGCTATATATAATTGACCTTAAACATAAAACTGCAGCAACCTGAGATTTGTGTATTACACTTGGCTATATTGCAATATACATAGAGATAAATTGTTTATCCTTAATTCTGTTGAATTTTTCTAAAGTGCTGCCTGGTCCTCATTTGCAACATGGAAAAAAAATAAACAAACAGTTTCACCTTATGCTTTCAGATGTCGATGTCCCTCATCCGGATGAGAAATCCATCATCACTTATGTCTCATCCCTGTACGATGTCATGCCACGGGCTGATGTACATGATGGCGTCAGAGCTAATGTGAGCACTTTCATCAATTGTGTCAGTGCCTGTGACTCTGCTTGTACACAATACGTTTTGTTTTGCCTCCTGCCATTGTTCAAAGAGAAATGAACATCTTCTTGTTAATTTGAAATCTTGTGAGTCATGAAATTAGTGGCTTTCACTGTTTACACTGCAGAAGCCAAAGGGATTGGCCAATATGTTACACCAAATCCCCCAACATAAAACATACAGGGTAGTGTGTATTAGTATTAGTTCATATAAAATCCCTTGCCTGTCTAATGGCACATCTGGCATCTAAAGTGATATTTTTTTGTGGCAATAATAATTAAACACATCTGTTCCAAACCAGTAAGGTAGCACTGGCTGCCATTAAACAGTAAACATAAAACATTCCTCCCCTCATTTTGCACTTTATTCAAGACACCTGTTGGTGTAATGAAGTTGCTAATGTAAACAAAAGGCAGCATCACAAGACAACAGTTGGCCACCATCTTACATCCGTCTTTCTCTGATTATTTGGCTCTTGTCCAGTGGTAATGATAAAATCATATCGACATAAAAGAACTAAGCACTTTATAAGACATGGATACAACTGCACCCAGTTTGTTTGTCCCACTATCTCCCCTGTTGCTGCTTCCACCATCTATGCATTTTCTGCTCTCTGGCTCCTCATCCATTCACACAACACTTATATTGTTGCTACATAATTGAGTTTGGTGTGGTGAGTGAATGATCAAGCGTGGCAACGCAGTAGAAGAAATGTCCTGCTGTTTGGTTTTTTTTGGAGGATCAGCTATCTTTTCTGCTGTGTCGGCTGCAGGAGCTGGAGTTGCGCTGGCAGGAATACTATGAGCTGGTGACTCTTCTGCTCCAGTGGATCCGCCACCATGTCATGATCTTTGAGGAGAGAAAGTTCCCTGCCAGCTATGAGGAGATAGAGGTGAGCTGATTTTTTTTTTTGCAGATATTATGCCTCTGGTCTGAAGATATTGAGATTTTTGAGATATAAGTAATGTGAAAGGGATTTTTAGTGCTCATCCATTTGCTGAACATATTGGTAGACTTAACTGAATAGAATACATTGTGTTCACAGACATGGTTGGACTGCAGGTGGGGCCGAGTTTGAGCTGAGTAAATGCAACTAAAATGAAGATAATAGTGGGTCTAATCCTGAACTGAATAACCACACTACCTCTCCCTGTCAGGGCTACAGAATAAAAGCATAGCGTGACTTGCATTCTGTCTTTTACTTTTTTTGTCGTTGAAGTCTTATTATCGGCAGTACCAGCCCTTAAACACCAGCCCAAAGCTACATCCAGTTAGACATTGAGTACCTTCTTTTCCCAGGCGTTCTAGCAGTGATTTTATTTCATTCGTTCTAAGTTGAATTTAATTAACACCAGTCATGAGGAAGCATGAAAGACGCTTTCATGTGATGTTTCCTCAGTGTTTGCAGGGCTTTAGATCTGCAGCACAACGTTACTCAAATAGACTTTAATAGACTTCCTTTAATAGGAAATTAGCATTCTACAGTGATGTAACCCATAATGATGTGTATGCATGTTAAGGTTTCACTTATCACACCTAAGATGCTGATGTTAAGTATAACTTGTTGCTAGATCATGAAATGAACCAAAAAGAAAATATAAATTGTTGTTATAAATTGTTAATTTTTTTGTGTGTGTGTGTTTTGTCTTTAAGCTTCTCTGGCGCCAGTTCTTGAAGTTCAAAGAAACAGAGCTGCCAGTGAAAGAGTCTGACAAGAACCGGTCGAAGCACATCTACCAGTCCTTTGAGGCAAGCTGACCTAAACTAATATTATATTGTATTTGTAATGACCTTTCTATTCAGAATGACTAATATTGTATCTTATACTTCCACCCTGCTTCAGAGTGCTGTGCATGCTGGTCAGGTGAGGGTCCCTCCAGGCTACCATCCCATTGACGTGGAGAAAGAATGGGGTCGACTCCATGTTGCCATCCTGGAGAGAGAGCGACTGCTGAGAACAGAGTTTGAGAGGTTTGGACAGTGTTTTATAATGTGCAATAATAATTATATAGAAAAGGCCCCAAAGTTAAGAATAAATTTCATTTATAGCTGTTATCATCAGTGACTTTGATATATGACCTTCCTACTGCGTGTATTGTATTTTGTTTCACATCTTTAGGGAACCACCCCACCTGCTGGTGGTGTAGTGCAACTGAAGCTGCATAGTAAAAGCAGAAGATATAGAAACAGCAAGTGAAAGATACATTTTTGTCGTCTTGTGTATTAGGTCGAATCAAATTGAGAGCGGTGCTTACCATAACTGGACTCATAAAGTTATAATTAGGTCTGATTAAATACTGTGCACGTTTTGCTGCTCAGCCTCGGTTGTGTTATGCCTGGCACACTGTGCGATTCATGTCACAAGATTGTTCGGTCATCTAATAGCCTTGTTAGTTTCTCTGAGAGAGCACTGACCGAATAAGCAGACTGAAATGGAGACATTTTCGTCTCAGTCTGAGGCTTTTCCTTCGACATAATGGCAGTGTGAGAGGAAACGATCGATCTACAAGCTGGATCTCAAATCTATTTGCAGTTAGATATGGCGTTTGTGACTGACCCTTACAGATTAGAGTATTTGCTGCTTCGCAAATGTCTGTAAGTGTTTTGAACAATATGATTTCATCTTGAGATTCTGTGAGGAGGGAGTTGAATAACAAATGGCTATAAGTCCTACAGTACAGTATCTGACCGTTAAAGGGTTGCAGAGAGATTAACTTTTTTTCTTCCAATTCAGACTTGAGAGGCTGCAGAGGATTGTCAGTAAAATCCAGATGGAGTCTGGATTGTGTAATGACCAACTCAGCCACATGGAGACCCTGCTTCAAACAGTGAGTGGCACTGATTAGAAAATATAAGAAGTTTTAAATGCTCTACTTTTTTCCTGACTTTTTAAATTCATTCATTCTTTTTTTTTTTTTTTTTTGAAAAACAAAAACACAATAAGATGAAACCTTTAATTTCAAGTATTTTGGCTCCTCTCTTTAGGACATTCGTCTGCTGAATGCAGGGAAACCAGCTCAGCACACGGCAGAAATAGAACGAGAGCTGGACAAGGCAGAAAAAATGATCCGTCTCCTCTTCAATGATGTACAGATCCTCAAGGATGGGCGCCACCCTCAGGCTGATGAAATGTACCGCAAGTGGGTGCTACACGTATTACATTTAACTGAACTTTTACTGAACTTATACTGTAAATTTTATGCAAAGCAATTCTAAAGCACCTAACAAGCACTCATAAAGTAAGTTGTGTCTTTTATGTCCACAGGGTTTACCGCATTCATGAGCGTCTGCTGAACTTGCGCAGTGATTACAACCTTCGTCTGAAGTCTACTGTGACCACCACTCAAGTTAATGTGATAAGCTCCCAGCAGTCCACCACAAAGATGCGACCTGAGTTGGACGATGTGACTCTGCGCTATGTTCAAGACCTGCTGGCCTGGGTGGAGGAGAATCAGCGGCGCATTGATGAAGCTGAGTGGGGATCTGATCTTCCCACTGTGGAGTCCCAGCTGGGCAGCCACAGAGGCCTGCACCAGACTGTGGAGGACTTTCGATCCAAGATTGAACGAGCGAAGGCAGACGAGGTAGTCGTCTCCCTATGAGAGCCACAAGAAAGGATTACATACTTTCTTACTCTGTGGTGTTCATTTTAACGTAAAAAAGTAAGTAACCCTGTTGTATTTCTCTGTTGTATCACTGCAGAGCCAGCTGTCTCATGTCAGTAAGGGCACATACAGAGACTACCTGGGTAAACTGGACCTTCAGTATGGCAAACTACTGGTGAGTAATTTCATATTTCACAAATATCATTATTCAGAAATATTGATATGTTTCTCACTGTGCTGAATATAAATATTTTGTGTTATTTTTTCATCGTTTGTTGAATTCTTGTTGTTTTTTTTCAGAACTCCTCCAAATCCCGTCTGAGGAATTTGGATTCACTCCACTCCTTTGTCAGCGCTGCCACTAAGGAACTGATGTGGTTAAATGACAAAGAGGAGGAGGAGGTCAACTTTGACTGGAGTGACCGAAACACCAACATGACCGCTAAAAAGGATAACTACTCTGTGTGTTTACATTTTTTTTCTTCAAAACCTTCCTTTTATAGTTTATGTATGAATGAATTAATACACATTTTATCTACCACGGTTGTGATTAACTTTTTCATGTGGATTTTTCAGGGTCTCATGAGAGAGCTGGAGCTGAGGGAGAAGAAGGTTAATGACATCCAGACCTTGGGAGACAAGCTTGTCAGGGATGGACATCCTGGCAAGAAGACAGTTGAGGTAATTAATGAAGCCCAATAAATATTAAAATAACTATGTAAAGTATACAACTTTCTGAGTGAGTCCTCAACTAATCAGCTGTCATCATATCCTCATGATCCATATTAGGCCTTCACAGCTGCCTTGCAGACACAGTGGAGCTGGATCCTGCAGTTGTGCTGCTGCATTGAGGCTCATCTCAAAGAAAACACAGCCTACTATCAGGTATGAACCTATCAAGTTCTTTAAATAGACATCTGTGGACATTTGATGGCTCATGCATCAACATATATTTTACTCATCCTTTGCTTGCAGTTCTTTAACGATGTCAAAGAGGCTCAGGACAAGATGAAGAAAATGCAAGAGACCATGAAAAAGAAATACAGCTGTGATCGCTCTACAACAGCCACACGCCTGGAGGATCTACTTCAGGATGCTATGGTAAGTTATACATGTTTACATTAATGATTTTAACTTCAAAGTAATATAATGATAGCCTGGTGTTGGTGCTTATGTTTTATTTGTCGGCCTCAGTTGCTTTTAAATATTGTTATTCTAATTGACTTTGACTTGACTTCTTTTCAACAGGAGGAGAGGGAGCAGCTGAATGAATTCAAGACCATGGTGACCAACCTGAACAAGCGGGCCAAGTCCATCATCCAGCTAAAGCCACGTAACCCCACCACTCCCATCAAAGGCAAATTGCCCATTCAGGCCGTCTGTGACTTCAAGCAACAGGAGGTGAGAAAACTTCCTGAATCCCCACAGCCTCGATTGGTCAGCTATGAGTCCGCCATAAAGCTCAACACTTGGATTCTGTTTTAGATCACTGTCCATAAAGGAGATGAGTGTGCTCTCCTCAACAACTCCCAGCCCTTCAAGTGGAAGGTCCTGAACCACTCTGGTCATGAGGCTGTGGTGCCCTCTGTCTGCTTCATTGTACCACCAGTCAACAAGGAGGCTGTGGACAGTGTGTCCAGGTGAGAACACACTGTAACCCAGAATAACCACTGGACTAACACAGCACTCAAGAATTCTAATGCATAGTGATCTTTATGAATCTGATAATTTAATTTACAATTGTTGTTTATGGTGTTACTAATTATTACCCATTATTTTACAAGACACCAAAGGAGCAGTTTTTGACATGTGGTCTTGTGGTTGTATAACAATTGCTACCTCAGAGAAGTTGATTAGTGATCTTGTGACTTATGGCAGGCAGCAAACACAGTACTTATTTGATTGGTAACCGATTAAGTAAGTTGTTTTTCTGCATTTTCTTCTTTATACAAATAGTTGCAGACCTCATTCTAATTTAGTTATTATGAATCCTGTGTTAATAAAGCTCCAGTATCACTTCTTGTGTTTTAAAACACTGCTTTACTGAGAAACCTAGACAGAGATGTGTTAAGCTGATAGGCTTCACTGCCAGTGTATGAACTTATTTGGCAATCGCTTGATGTAATGACATTAATTTGCGTTGTAGCTTTAATGCATTTGCTGTTTGTTTCTTTGTCCTCACCCAGTCTGGATGGGGGTCATCAGCAGATGGTGTCCATGTGGCAGATGTTCCACATCGACATGAAGAGCCTGCTGTCATGGCAGTACCTGATGAGAGACTTCTCTCAGATACGGTCCTGGAACATCACCATGGTGAGTATTCACACCACCAAACACACATACAGTTTATACCTCAGATTGTATTTAAAAAAACATTAAACTGACCATTATTTACCGACACAATTAATACAGGATAATAAAATGGCACAAGAAAAATATTAGAATTTTTCCATGCTTTAATGTTTCTCTGTTTTAAAACCATACAAAGCAACCTAGCTCCATGAACTCAAATACATGAAGTGGATTCTTATTAAAGGCCCTGCCTCCTTAACCATTTCCTCCATTTTGTGCAGTTAAAGACAATGAAACCAGAGGAATACAGGCTGTTGATGAGGAACCTGGAGCTGCACTACCAGGACTTCATGCGTGACAGCCAAGACTCACAGCTCTTTGGCCCCGATGACCGTGTGAAGGTTGAGGACGACTACAAGAAGTCCACCCAGCATTTCAACACCCTCCTTCACTCCATGGAGAAAGGTAAAGCTTTTCGCAACAACAAACACGCTTTTTTGAATTTATCTTGGATATGTACACCAACTTCAGAAAATGTCAATTCACCTTTTTAGGACGAATGATGGTTAGGCTCAGAGGTGAGTGATGTAAAGCTAGTCAAAGCTACAGCTCACCAAGCTACTGTGTGTACATGCTTTCAAGCCTTGGACAAGTTATACCAGTAGTGTTTACATTAGTATCCTGTGTGACAGCATGACATTTTTTGCAGATCTGCACCAAATGGAACCAGTGTATTTAGTATTGATGACAGTATGTTATGCTTTTGTTATGCAGCAACCTGATCTATTACTTGCTGTTTAGCACTTGTTGTGCATATAATGCACATGCTTGTGTTTCAGCCACAACACATAAACAACAGCATAAACGGCAGCATGTGCACTGCAGAGAAACACTGGACTGAAAATGTGAATGTTTACAGAAACAAACAAGTAAACAAACATTACATCGTATTGTGTCACATACACAAAACTATCTCAGTTACAGTAGTTGCCCTCTGGTCCTTCATGTTCACCTGTAGGCTTAAAATGACTTTCTCTGTTTCTGTTGATCTAATAAAATACATATCTTACTGCACAGGCCAACAAGACGAGACACTGTGTAAGAACTACATATCTGAGATCAAGGACCTGCGTCTGAATATCGAGAACTGTGAAGCTCGGACTGTGGCTCGCATACGCAAGCCTATGGAAAAGGAGCCACTGAAAGAATGTGTTCAGAAGGCGACAGAACAGAAGGTAAAAGCTTTCACGCGGTGTGTCTGATTAACACTGAAGAAACTGAGTGCAAGCTGCAGTTAGTATAGGTTTAAGTGTGCAGATACCACAGAGAATTGTAACTGCCTCAAGATCTTGTATTTGTATGCTGCAGGCTGCATACATTACAAACCTCTAGACCATCTTCCTCCTGCTGTTGCTTTTGGAGTTTTTTTTTTTTTTTTTTTTAAATGTTAAATCTCACTCAGTCTCTTTACATATTATTAACTTTTGCTGTCTCCCTCTGCTAACAGAAAGTCCAAGTGGAGCTTGAAGGCCTGAAGAAGGACCTTGACAAGGTAACTGTGAGGACACAGGAAGTCTTATCCTCCCCTCAGCAGCCTGCCTCAGCTCCCATGCTGCGCTCAGAACTTGACCTCACAGTGCAGAAGATGGATCACGCCTATATGCTCTCCTCCATTTATCTCGACAAGTAAGTCCACGGTTCACTTGCTCTTAAGAGAAGATTTACTCCTGTTCCATACTCCTTTATTTATTAATTTTTTGTTCTTTTTCCCAGACTGAAGACCGTGGAAATGGTCATCCGCAACACTCAGGGCGCTGAGGGAGTTCTCAAGCAGTATGAGGACTGCCTGTGTGAGGTTCACATTGTGCCCAGTGATGTCAAAGAAGTAGAGAATTACAGAGCAAGGCTGAAGGTAAACCGCATGCACTTCTCCTACTCAGTTCTCACAAATTTCTAGTGCATTTAGAGGAAGTAAAGAAAGAAGTAATTCTTTTTGAAAAAACACAAAAACCGTTGTCTCAGCCTAGTCTTTCATTGTGACTTTGATCGGTCTTGCCTCTTTCTTACTGTCTTTTCATTTTGTTTGAAACTACCAATAGAAAATGCGGCTTGAGGCTGAGAGTGAACAGCCAGTGTTTGATTCACTGGAGGAGGAGCTGAAGAAAGCCTCTGCTGTGAGCAACAAGATGTCCCGTGTGCACAGCGAGCGTGATGCCGAGCTGGACCACTATCGCCAGCTTCTTTCGAGTCTTCAGGACCGCTGGAAGGCTGTCTTCACCCAGATTGACCTCCGACAGAGGGAACTAGAGCAGCTTGGCCGTCAGCTTGGCTACTATCGCGAGAGCTATGATTGGCTGATCCGCTGGATTGCAGATGCTAAGCACAGGCAGGAGAAGATTCAGGCTGTGTCCATCACTGACAGCAAAACTCTGAAAGACCAGCTTGCCCAGGAGAAGGTGTTATTGTTATAACCACTTTTTATTTGGAATTATGAAGTGTAACTAATAAATTTAAAAACCTAAACACATATTTGTTCAAAACAGAAACTGCTGGAGGAGATTGAGAAGAATAAAGACAAAGTTGATGAGTGTCAAAAATATGCTAAAGCATATATTGATACTATCAAGGTAAATATTAGTTTAGAGTAATTTGAAACGTTGTGTAAAAGTGCCTACGGCGTCACTGATGTTTGGAGACTGTTTCTTCATCAAATAGGATTATGAACTCCAGCTGGTCGCCTACAAAGCTCAGGTGGAGCCTCTTGCTTCTCCCATGAAGAAACCCAAACTGGATTCTGCCTCTGACAGTATTATTCAGGAGGTATGATTCTTTAAAATCATATTGTTACAGTTTCTTGAAAATTGTTCATATTTGGATAAATGTACTTTTATTTAACCCTGCATTGGTCAACCTGTGCAACTTGAGCCTGACAATAACAAACTTCTAAGAGTTTTTTGTTTCTCTCTTTATCAGTATGTAACTCTGAGGACCAGGTACAGCGAGTTGATGACTCTGACTAGTCAGTACATTAAGTTCATTACTGACACACAGCGCCGCTTGGAGGACGAGGAGGTGCGTGACAACTGGCTGAGGATCCCAAACAAACTGAACTCTAACATTAAGCTAACCAACCAACAAAATATTGACCAAACAACAAACAATTTTCACCACCGATCTCAAAATGCACGCATGCACACACTTTTCTCTGTGTGTCTTACACGCATGCACCCACCCACCCACACACACACACAAAGACATTACATTAATGTGAGGCTGACAAATAATTCCTTTGCATTAGTTATGCATGAAACATTGGCACGCTGTAGCTGAACAAATATTTGTGGGCAAATAATGTTTTGCCAGAAGAGATCAAATAAAAACATATGTTTATTAAACTAAATAATATTTCAAAATAAGTAGCGATAAATATATGTGGATTGACTGCATACACTGATGTAAATACAATGTAAAAAATAAGTTACTAAGTTGGAGGCCTCATTGGCATCATGACTCTACATGTCCAAATCTACAAATACATCATAGCATATGCAAAGAAATGCATAAGCAACTCTCCATTCATTGTGTGTATTTTGCCATTGTGGATTTTAAACATGGGGTTCTTTCTTTCACTTGTTTTTTCCTTTGAATTCCCTTTCTTTCTTTCTTTCTTTCTTTCTTATCCCACTGCCCATTATATTTTCCAAATTTAAAATCAGAACAAGGACTATGTGGCTCAGCCTGATTATCATGGTCTTCAGCACTCCTTTTTTCTAAATTAACATGAGTTTTCTGTTATATTCTAACCCTAACACTTTCTTTGTTTCTTTGCTTCTCTTAACTGCTTGCCAGTGCTTTACCATGATGAATGCTTAAAATGCTTGAGCATTAAAGAGGTACAGTTTTCACAGTATGTCGAGTACTTTAAGTGTAGTACACCTATTCCCTCTGTCACCCTAACGTCTGTGTTCCTCTCAAACTGCTTTTCGTAACATTTTACTTTTCTTCATAGTCTTTGTCTTTCACTGTAGCCTCATTACAAATATCCATGGTGTCCCCTAGTCACTAGTGCCTCTACATAAGCATTGCCAACCTATTTAATTTACAGTGCTCTAAACTGAACTTTTACCCAGCAATAATATTATCTGAACCTACAATGCTTTCATTCCATTCCATTTTGTGGCAAATAGTGATATAAAGAACCCCCCCCCCCCCAGTGCATGGTATGAAATAAAAAAAAATGGTGTGAATAATACTCTAACATGCAATATTTGGGTATTTATTCAAATAATTTGTCATAAACCATAAACATTATGAGAAATATTAACTATTTTACATATTTTGCTGTCAGTGCTGAAATAAATAATTACTCACAATCTCAGAGAATATTAAAGTAGAAAATCCTGACCATAATGCAAGATTCATCTCAAAGATCAATGTTTGATTGATAAGAAAATGCAATTTCATAGGATTAGAGCCTACAGCTACAGTTGCATGCCATATGAGTTTCTTGCTGTGTTGTGAAGTGAAGTTTTGTTTCCATACATTAATTGATACATCATCATTGTCATCATCACCGTCTTTTTCTTTGTCTTGTCATGAATTATTTTAATTGCATTGTGAATTTAACATCACTGATGATTGTGCATCTAATTTGCATCCATTGATTGATGTTTGAGCTAATTTTAACATTAACATTGCCTGGGTAATGCAGTGCATTAAATTGCTCCAGTGTGATTAAACTGTGATTATCATAGTAATTACAATTTTAATCCACACTGTCTTGAGCTAGTTAATGTAAAGTGTTACCTTTAATCTATCATGCTTGATTATAATCCTTTCTTCACCATTTGCTTCCACTAATGCAGAAAGCTGCAGAGAAACTCAAAGCGGAAGAACAGGAAAAAATGGCCGAGATGCAGGCTGAGTTAGACAAACAGAAGCAGTTAGCTGAAGCTCATGCAAAGGCCATTGCCAAAGCTGAAAAAGAGGCTCGAGAGCTGAAGCTTAAAATGCAAGAAGAAGTAAGCAGGAGAGAAATTGCTGCTGTAGATGCAGAAAAACAAAAACATAACATCCAACTGGAGCTGCATGAGCTGAAAAACATGTCAGAACAACAGATCAAGGACAAAAGTCAACAGGTGGATGAAGCACTTCAAAGCAGGGCCAAGATCGAGGAGGAAATCCACCTTATTAGAATCCAACTTGAAACAACAGTAAAACAAAAGTCAACTGCAGAATCTGAGCTCATGCAGCTTCGTGATAGGGCAGCTGAGGCTGAGAAACTCAGAAAAGCTGCCCAAGAGGAAGCTGAGAAACTCCGCAGACAAGTCAGTGAAGAAACCCAGAAAAAGCGCATTGCAGAGGAGGAACTCAAAATCAAATCTGAGGCAGAGAAAGAAGCAGCTAGGCAAAAGCAAAAAGCCCTGGAAGACCTTGAAAATCTCAGGAGGCAGGCGGAGGAGGCTGAAAGACAAGTGAAGCAAGCTGAGATTGAAAAGGAAAGACAAATCAAAGTAGCTCATGCAGCAGCACAGAAGAGTGCTGCTGCTGAGCTTCAAAGCAAACATATGTCCTTCGAGGAAAAGACCTCAAAGTTAGAAGAATCACTCAAACAAGAGCATGGTGCAGTCCTTCAGTTGCAACAACAAGCAGCACATCTCAAGAAACAACAGGAAGATGCAGAAAACGCCAGAGAAGAAGCAGAGAAAGAGCTTGAAAAATGGAGGCAGAAGGCTAATGAAGCTCTTCGTCTGAGACTTCAGGCTGAGGAAGAAGCTCACAAAAAGAGCCTTGCTCAAGAAGAAGCTGAGAAACAAAAGGAGGAGGCTGAACGTGAGGCAAAGAAGAGAGCCAAAGCTGAAGAGTCAGCCCTGAAGCAGAAAGATATGGCTGAGAATGAACTTGAGAGGCAAAGAAAGCTAGCTGAGAGTACAGCTCAGCAGAAACTCACTGCAGAACAAGAACTGATTCGACTTAGAGCAGACTTTGACAATGCAGAACAACAGAGAACCCTCCTTGAAGATGAACTTTACCGCCTAAAGAATGAAGTCATTGCAGCTCAACAGCAAAGGAAACTGCTGGAGGACGAACTGACCAAAGTGAGGAGTGAAATGGATATTCTCATTCAACTCAAGTATAAGACAGAGAAGGAGACTATGTCCAACACAGAAAGGAGCAAACAACTTCTTGAAGCTGAAGCCGCCAAGATGAAGGACCTGGCTGATGAGGCAAGCAAGCTTCGAGCAATTGTAGAAGAGGCCAAGCACCAGAGACAGGTTGCTGAGGAGGAGGCTGCTCGTCAGAGAGCAGAGGCTGAGAGGATTCTCAAAGAGAAGCTGGCTGCCATCAGTGATGCTACTCGTCTGAAAACAGAGGCTGAAATTGCCCTGAAAGAAAAGGAGGCAGAAAATGAGAGACTCCGACGACAAGCTGAGGATGAGGCTTACCAGAGGAAAGCTCTTGAAGACCAGGCCAACCAGCATAAGCAAGAAATAGAAGAGAAGATAGTTCAACTCAAAAAATCATCAGAGGCTGAAATGGAAAGACAAAAGGCAATTGTGGATGACACGCTCAAACAGAGGCGGATTGTTGAAGAAGAAATACGAATTCTTAAGCTCAACTTTGAGAAGGCTTTATCGGGAAAACTTGATCTGGAGCTAGAACTGAACAAACTGAAAAACATTGCAGAGGAAACTCAGCAAAGCAAGCTCAGAGCAGAGGAGGAGGCTGAGAAACTACGAATGCTGGCCCTTGAGGAAGAGAAGAGGAGGAAGGAAGCTGAGGAGAAGGTTAAGAAAATTGCAGCTGCAGAGGAAGAGGCAGCCAGACAACGCAAGGCAGCCCAAGATGAGCTTGATCGTCTGAAAAAGAAAGCAGAGGAAACCAGAAAGCAGAAAGAAGAGGCTGACAAAGAGGCGGAAAATCAGGTAGTTGCAGCCCAACAAGCATCCCTAAAGTGCAGTGCAGCTGAGCAGCAAGTCCAAAGTGTCCTAGCTCAACAAAAGGAAGACAGTATCATGCTACAGAAGCTTAAGGAAGAGTATGAGAAAGCCAAGAAGCTTGCCAAAGAGGCAGAGACAGCAAAGGAGAAAGCAGAGAGAGAGGCAGCGCTCCTTCGCCAACAAGCAGAAGATGCAGAAAGGCAAAAAGCAGCTGCAGAGCGAGAAGCTGCCATCCAAGCCCAAGCTCAGGAGGATGCAGAAAGGTTGAGGAAAGAGGCTGAATTTGAAGCTGCTAAACGGGCACAAGCAGAAGCTGCAGCTCTGAAGCAGAAGCAGCAAGCTGATTCTGAAATGACAAAGCATAAAAAAATAGCAGAGCAAACATTAAAACAAAAAACCCAAGTGGAGCAAGAGCTGACAAAGGTTAAACTTCAGCTTGATGAAACTGATAAACAAAAATCTGTACTGGATGAGGAACTGCAACGCTTGAAGGATGAGGTTGATGATGCTGTCAAACAAAGGGCCCAGGTGGAGGAGGAGCTGTTCAAAGTCAAGGTTCAGATGGAGGAACTACTCAAACTGAAAATCAGAATTGAAGAGGAAAACCAGCGTCTTATCAAGAAAGACAAAGATAACACACAAAAATTCCTTGAAGAAGAAGCTGAAAACATGAAAAGGCTTGCAGAAGATGCTGCTAGACTTAGTGTAGAAGCCCAAGAGGCTGCACGGTTAAGACAGATTGCAGAGGAAGACCTCAATCAACAACGAGCTCTTGCAGATAAAATGCTCAAAGAGAAAATGCAGGCCATACAAGAGGCATCTAGACTCAGAGCTGAGGCAGAAATGCTCCAAAAGCAAAAGGACATGGCTCAAGAGCAGGCACAAAAGCTGCTGGAGGATAAACAACTAATGCAGCAGCGTCTGGATGAAGAAACAGAGGAGTACCACAAATCACTTGAAGCAGAGAGGAAAAGGCAATTAGAGATCATAGCTGAAGCAGAAAAGCTTAAGCTTCAGGTTTCTCAGCTCAGTGAAGCCCAGGCCAAAGCTGAAGAGGAGGCTAAGAAATTCAAGAAACAAGCTGATACCGTTGCTGCCCGTCTTCATGAAACTGAAATGGCCACCAAAGAAAAAATGACAGTCGTGGAAAAACTGGAAGTTGCCAGACTAAATACCAGCAAAGAGGCTGATGATTTACGCAAAGCTATCGCAGACCTAGAAAAGGAGAAGTCTAGACTAAAAAAGGAGGCTGAAGAACTTCAAAATAAATCTAAAGAGGTATTGTGTCAAAAATGGCATAACAGAGCAGCTTATGCCATTGTTAATTCTGTCTGAAAACTAACACACTTTTCTTCAATTTCCTCTATCCCTTTCTCTGATTTTACTAATCATGATATTGCACCTTTAATTATGATTTTAATCCAAATATTTACAGTGCACTGTGCTCATGCAGATCACATCGTGAATGTGCCCTCATATCCTGGAATGTTTGCCCATTATAAGACACGCTTCATGTTTCTTTCACTTTCAAAACCTGGTTGCGGTTTAGGTCAAAATAAATGATCACAAGATTAATAATATATCAATACTATAATGAATAGTTTAATAGTTTAAAAGTGCCTAAATTAATTATGTTCCCTTTATTTTTTAAAATAAAAGTGTAACATTCAACAATATCCATTTCCCATCCTCACTAGACTCTGGCATCACCAGGACGTGCACTCATATACATAATGGCACAAAAGGCATACCATTACTGAAGTGTATATGTTATCTGTATATAAGTCTTATGTTATTACCATAAGAGTCAAATGGGAATTCTATTTTATTCTTATAATTAGACTGCACAGATATAAAGTTGAAAAAGTGTATCCCTGAAATTCTTTTCAGGGATTTTCAGTGTTTTAAGTCAGATGGATTGTAACACTTAAGTCATAGTAGCCTATTTATTTGTATTTATATTTATGAGATCCTGTTGTGTCCTCTTGATAACCAGAGCTGCCAACAAGTTGTCTTGAAATGGAATATAGTGTTTTGTATTCTACTGAGAATAGTTTGTAATGCTTTTCACATGGTAGGTTTTATAACAACTAGGATCTATTATCAGTAGTACAGAAGGTCATTGGTCTCTTACAAATATAGATACGTCTATCATGAAATGAACTCAGTCAGTTTCAGTTGTCCAACTGAAGGCAGACTATAATTGCTTCAATATGTGTCAAAAACTGAATTAAGTTCATGCGGTTTTCTGTCATGTAACAATCAACAGTTTATTGAATTTTTAGATTTTTTTAGGTAGATAGTTTTGAAACTGTTTTAGACTTGGTATTGAAGCAGTTCATCTTCAATCTTTTTAACAAATATGCTAGAAATATTAATCAACAAAACTAATGAAATCAAAACATGTGCATAAGCAGAGTGCATTGTTAAAGTTGTATATATTAACAAAAAATATTTAAAGAGAAAAAAAGATTTAGGAAACTTTAAAATAAATATGTGGGTAAGCTAAAATCATATTGTAACTTGTGTTTTCTCTTGTTTTTTTTATCAGATTGCTGATGCACAGCAAAAACAAATGGAATACGAGAAAACAGTACTCCAGCAGACATTCCTGACAGAGAAGGAAATGCTGTTGAAGAAGGAAAAACTAATTGAAGATGAGAAAAAGAAGCTTGAGAGCCAGTTTGAGGAAGAGGTTAAAAAGGCCAAGGCTCTCAAGGAAGAACAGGAACGGCAGAGACAGCAGATGGAGGAGGAGAAAAAGAAACTCCAGGCTAACATGGATGCAGCACTAACTAAGCAGAAAGAGGCTGAGAAAGAGATGATTAACAAGCAAAAAGCAATGCAAGAGCTAGAAAACAAGAGATTAGAACAGGAAAGGATTCTTGCAGAGGAGAACCAGAAATTGCGTGATAAGTTGCACCAGCTTGAGGAAGCACAGAAAGACCAGCCAACTAGAGAAATTGTAACAATAGTTGAGACAACAAAAACAGTTTACAATGGCCGGAATGTCAGTGATGTGATAGACGGTGTTGAGAAGAGACCAGATCCATTGGCTTTTGATGGCATTCGTGATAAAGTACCTGCAAGCAGACTTCATGACATTGGTCTTTTACACAAGAAGGACTTTGAAAACTTAAAAAATGGCAAAACCACTGTGCAAGAGCTTGGTGAAACTGAACATCTAAGAAGAATTCTTAAAGGAAAGCATGGCATTGCTGGTGTTTTAACACCATCTAATCAAAAGATGTCAATTTATCAAGCATCAAAAGAGAAAAAGATTACTCCAGGCACAGCTCTGATCCTCCTTGAGGCACAGGCTGCCACAGGTTTTATTTTAGATCCTATTGAAAATAAGAAACTTTCTGTCAATGAGGCTGTCAAGGAGGGCTTGATTGGCCCTGAATTGCATGACAAAATGCTTTCAGCTGAGCGGGCTGTTGTCGGCTACAAAGATCCATACACTGGTGGGAAGATTTCTGTGTTTGAAGCTATGAAGAAGGGTCTCATGGATCATGATCATGCCATCCGAGTCCTTGAGGCTCAGCTTGCAACTGGTGGCATCATTGACCCTATCAATAGTCACCGTGTACCAAATGAAACAGCCTACAAGCAGGGACAATATGATGCAGAAATGAATAAGATCATGGAGAACCCCTCAGATGACACAAAGGGATACTTTGACCCCAGCACTCAGGAACCTTTAACATATTCTGAGCTAATGGCAAGATGCACCACTGACCCTGACACAGGTCTGCTACTCCTTCCAATTACAGATAAAGCTGCTCAGTGCTCAAGCATGTACACAGAGGAGGAGACCAAGGATGTGTTCAGCAAGACATCTGTGTCTGTTCCATTTGGAAGATTCAAGGGAAAGACTGTCACCATTTGGGAAATAATCAATTCAGAGTACTTCACTGAGGACCAGAAAAGAGACCTTCTTCGTCAATACAAGACAGGGAAAATCACAATTGAAAAACTCATTAGGATTGTGATAACTGTGGCAGAGGAGAAAGAAAAGAAAAATGAAATTACATTTGATGGTCTAAGAGCACCTGTCCCTGCCACTGAGCTCCTTGAATCCAAAACCATTGATAACGACCTGTATAATAAATTGAACAAGGGAAAAACAACAGTCAAAGATGTGTCTGAAATAGATCATGTCCGTAAAGCACTGAAAGGTACAAACAGCATTGCTGGTGTAGTTATTGACTCATCCAAGGAGACAATGTCCTTTTACCAAGCTATGAAGAAGAATATTATGAGGCCAGGGCTTGCCTTGATTATGCTTGAAGCCCAAGCAGGAACGGGATACGTAGTTGACCCTATTCGTAATCAGAAGTACACTGTTGATGAAGCTGTCAAAGCAGGGGCTGTTGGTCCCGAACTGCATGAAAAGCTTCTCTCTGCGGAGAGAGCAGTTACAGGTTACAAAGATCCATACACTGGAAAGACCGTATCTCTGTTTCAGGCTATGAAAAAAGATCTTATACCAAAGGAACAAGGGATCCGACTGCTTGATGCCCAAATGAGCACAGGTGGCATCATTGATCCAGTAAAAAGCTATCATATTTCACATGATGTTGCCTGCAAGAGAAATTATTTTGATGATGAACTGAAGCAGATTCTAAGCAAACCCACTGATGAAGCTAAATGCTACATTGACCCCAACACAAAAGAAAATGTCACCTACTCACAGCTTTTCAAGAAATGTGTCACTGACAAGACAACTGGTCTTCAGCTTCTTCCTCTGTCTGATGAAGCAATCAATGAAAAGGAGGAGCCAACATACACAGAAGCTCAGACAAAAGAGGCTATGACTCAGGCCACTGTTGAACTTGACTCTGGACCATTTAAGGGCAGAAAGATAACCATTTGGGAACTCATCAACTCTGAATATCTGACTGAGGAACAAAGACTTGACCTCCTCAAACAATTTAGGTCTGGGAAGATCACAATTGAAAAGATCATCAAAATTGTTATCACAATTGTGGATGAGAAAGAGGCCAAGAAACAGGAACAGTTCAGCTTCAAGGGACTCAGAACTCCTGTCCCAGCAGTCTCTCTGTATGATTCCAAAATCATTGACAACCCCACCTTTGAGCTCCTTCAACAAGGCAAAACAACACCAAACAAAGTCAGTGAGAATCCCAATGTCAATAAATACCTTCAAGGATCTGAATGCATTGCTGGTATCTACCTCGAGCCAACAAAAGAGAAAATAAGCATTTATCAGGCTATGAGGAAAAAGCTCTTAAGACATAACACAGGTCTTTCACTTCTTGAGGCTCAGGCTGCTACTGGGTTCATTGTAGATCCAGTTAGAAACCAGTGCCTGTCAGTTGATGAGGCAGTGAAATCAGGCCTTGTAGGTCCAGAGCTACATGAAAAACTCCTCTCTGCAGAAAAACCTGTCACTGGTTATAAAGATCCATTTACTGGCAACAAAATCTCCCTCTTTGAAGCAATGCATAAAGATCTCATCTTGAAAGAGCAAGCTATGCCACTGTTAGAGGCACAAATGGTCAGTGGAGGTATCATTGACCCTGTAAAAAGCCATCGTGTCCCAACAGATGTTGCATATGATAGAAAAATTTTCAGTGAAGAAATTGCTAAGACCTTATCCAATCCATCTGATGAAAACAAGGTCTTCTCAGATCCAGAAAGTGATGAGAATGTGACTTATAGGCAGCTTAAAGACAAATGCCAAAGAGATCCAGAGACAGGCCTGTACATCCTTCCACTCTCCAAACCTCAGTCTCCAACTGTTGTGGAGAAGACCTATCTCTATACAGAGGAACAAACACAGAGTGACCTGAGCAACACCCAAATTGATATTCCAATCGAGGGCCTTGCTGATAAACCTTTGAACCTCTGGGATGTCATGAACTCAAATCTACTTCCAGAAGCTGAAAGGCAGAAGCTTATGGATGAATACCGCTCTGGTAAAATCACCAAAGAAAGGATGATCATCATTATTATTGAGATTATGGAGCAGAGAGAGATTATTAGAAATGACAGTCCATTTTCATACATGACTTTAAGGAGAAGAATAACTATTGAGGAGCTCTACAATGCCCGCATCATTGACTTGGAGACGTACAACCTCCTTAAACAGGGCAAGCGGAATATCCGTGACATTATGGAGATGACTGATGTGAAACAGTATCTCTATGGCACAGGCTGTGTTGCTGGGGTCACAACTGACTCAAGCTCCAGAATAAGCATATACCAAGCAATGAAGAGAGGATTCCTTAAACCAGAAATAGCCATGAGCCTCTTAGAAGCACAAGCTGCCACAGGGTTTCTTGTTGATCCCGTTAAGAATGAGACACTAACTGTAGATGAAGCTGTCCGTAAAGGTGTTGTTGGCCCAGAGATCCATGATAAACTTTTGTCAGCTGAAAGAGCAGTCACAGGATATAAAGATCCATACAGTGGGAAAATCATATCTCTTTTCCAAGCTATGAAAAAGGACCTTGTTCCAGAGGATTATGGCCTGAAAATGTTAGAGGCACAAACTGCCACTGGTGGTATTATTGATCCTGAATTCCAGTTCCATCTGCCTGCAGACATTGCCATACAACGAGGTTATATCAACAAGGAAACTAATGAGAGACTGGCTGCAGATGTTAAAGGTTTCATTGACCCTGTCACAGAGGAGAAAGTATCATATACAGAACTGCTAAAGAGATGCAAGTTAGATGGTGGATTGCGCCTCCTTTCCTTGGGAGACAAGAGGCTGACCTTCAAAGGTCTTAGGAAACAAATCACAATGGAGGAACTTATTAGCTCACAAATCATTGACCAGCAGACTGTCACTCAACTGAATGAAGGTCTCCTTTCAGTGGAGGAGGTGAGCAAGAGACTATCCAAGTACCTCGAGGGCACAAGCTGTATTGCTGGTGTGTTTTTAGAGTCCACAAAGGAACGCCTATCAATATACCAGGCCATGAAGAAGACCATGATTAGACCAGGAACTGCATTTGAGCTCCTTGAGGCCCAGGCAGCTACTGGCTATGTCATTGATCCAATCAAAAATTTGAAACTGACTGTCAATGAAGCAGTGAAAATGGGAATTGTGGGTCCGGAATTCAAAGACAAGCTTCTCTCTGCTGAGCGTGCAGTGACAGGATATAGAGATCCTTACTCAGGCAAGACCATCTCCCTGTTTCAGGCTATGAAAAAAGGACTCATTTTGAAAGACCATGGTATCCGTCTTCTGGAAGCCCAAATTGCTACTGGTGGAATCATTGACCCAGAAGAAAGTCACAGAGTGCCAGTTGAGGTGGCCTACAAGCGTGGATTCTTTGATGAGGAAATGAATGAGATCCTAACTGATCCATCTGATGACACCAAAGGTTTCTTTGATCCCAACACAGAGGAAAACCTAACATACCTGCAGCTCATGGAAAGGTGCATCACCGATCCTGACACAGGCCTGGTGCTTTTACTACTGAAAGATAAGAAGCGGGAAAGGAAGACCTCCTCCAAATCCTCAGTTCGTAAACGCAGAATTGTCATTGTAGATCCAGAGACGGGCAAAGAAATGACAGTGTACGAGGCCTACAGGAAGGGACTCATTGACCATCAAACCTACTTGGAGCTTGCTGAGCAAGAGTGTGAATGGGAAGAGATTACAATGACTTCCTCTGATGGTACTGTCAAATCTATCATCATTGACAGGAGATCAGGGAGACAGTATGATGTTGATGATGCACTTTCACGTGGCCTCATTGACCAGAAAGCTCTTGATACGTACCGATCTGGAAATCTGTCCATCACAGAATTTGCTGACATGCTTTCTGGAAGTGTAGGGGGCTTCCGTTCTCGAACATCCTCCTTTGGTTCCACCGCTGGTTCCACTTACTCCTCTCCTATGAGCCCTATACCCACCATTAAACCGCCTGCAGTGATATGGAATGACCCATCAGAGGTGACTGGCCCGATAGCAGGAATATTAGACACTGACACGTTGGAGAAAGTGTCTATCACTGAGGCAATGCACAGAAACCTGGTGGATAATATCACCGGTCAAAGACTGTTGGAGGCCCAGGCATGCACAGGAGGAATAATTGATCCCTCATCTGGAGAGAGACTGTCAGTCGCTGATGCTACAGAAAAAGGTCTCGTGGACAAAGTCATGGTTGATCGCCTCAACCTAGCTCAAAAAGCATTCAATGGATTTGAAGATCCTAGAACTAAAGTAAAGATGTCTGCCTCACAAGCTCTAAAGAAAGGCTGGTTGTATTATGAGGCTGGCCAGCGTTTCCTTGAGGTTCAATATCTGACTGGTGGACTTATTGAGCCTGAGGTTGAGGGAAGAGTGTCCCTTGATGAATCCATCAAGAAGGGCTCAATTGATGCTCGCACTGCCCAGAAACTAAGAGATGTTGGTGCTTATTCTAAATACCTAACATGTCCCAAAACCAAACTCAAAATCTCTTTTAAAGATGCCATGGACAGAAGTATGGTTGAGGAAGGATCAGGTCTAAGGCTTCTGGAGGCCTCCTCGCAATCCAGCAAAGGCCTTTACAGTCCCTACAATGTCAGTGGCTCTGGATCTGCTTATGGTTCCCGGACTGGCTCAAGAACTGGATCCCGATCAGGCTCAAGGAGAGGCAGTTTCGATGCTGGCTCCGGCTTCAGCATGAACCTCTCATCCTCTTCCTTCACCTCCTCTTCAACTAGCTACAGTCGTAGATTCTGATCAGCTCCTTTCTTTCTAACAACTTTTGACTTTATATTTGCGTTTCTCACAGGAAAAAATAGTTACAGTAATAAAGGAAATATAATTTATTTATTCTATCCTGCATGTGGTCACTAGTTGTTTCATATAACAGATGTCTAAACATGTGCTTCTTTTATGGAGACATACTGTAACCAAGCATTATTAAATACAGTATATATTAATTTTAGTACCGAAGACAAAGTCAGTTTCTACTTTTAGAGCAAAGCATACATTTTCAGCTGTTTTGAAGTGGCCATAGTTATAGAAAATTTGTATACCTAAAATTTCTGAAACTAATATATAATGTAATTATGTCAAACAGAAATATTTTCCAGTATTCCTCGTTTCCTTTGACATTCAAGAGTATTTTCTATTTTTATCTTTTTTTTCTTTTTTAGAAGTAATAAGTAATGAGATACTGTATGTCAACATAGTTCTAAAAAGACATAGATTCCTTCAAATTTCGGAATGTTTGTATAGACTATAAACAGATTTTTTTGTGTTTATGATTTTATGTTAAAATGTTGCCTATGTTGCCTGGGTATCTAAAATACCCAGGAAGGACACAGTGTGAGACACTACAAATTGAGTCACCACAAGAAGTGCCAGAATTATAATAATGCAGAATGTTTCATAGTTAGTTTCACATCTGTCATTGCTTTGTACTCATCAATATTCAGTTGACTTTTGTTTTTTGTTTTTTTACTCATACACACCAAGTTTTTTGGATTCTTTATTTTCACCCTCAAACGTGTTCCTGAAAAATCCCAAGATGATGTCAGACTTGATCCTGCTCTCCCATACAGACCCTTCCTCCTGTTATTTTGGTTCTTGTAAGTTGAACTATGTTTTATTTATTTGTGTATTTTTTCAGTTTCTTTCATCCTGGATTGTAAATGTAATGTAATGCCATTCCACGATCCCAATTTTCCACTATCATGATGGTGAACTATTACTTTTCAAAAATCTAAATCAGTGCTGTTTACTGTTGCTTCTTCACTTGTTTTTCCACAGCTGCCTCAGTCCAGTAGACAACATCTCAACACAGATACTCAGTTGGCCGGTGCATATGGTCCCCTCATCTCCGATGGATTCATGAGCCCACGTTACCATCACGCAAGAGGACAGGTAAAGTGTACATTAAAAAAAAAATACAATTTTTTTATTTCTTTTGCAGAAGACGAAGATAAGTTTTATTTGATTTGTTTGGCAATATTTGCTCTTCATGTTTTGCCTGCAGTGTTTATGTTGATTTTGATTTTAATTCATAGCTATTTGCTTTTGTTTCTAGATCTGCACTTACGTAAATCCATTATTTCCATTGCTCATCATATTTGAAGAAAGCTGAGGCTGAGTCCACCTGACATCATCTTGGGATGCCTTTCTAGGAACACATTTCATCTATGATTTTTTTTTTCTTTTATTACTTGAATACTAATAGTGATAGTTAAGTTCATTAATGATAAACTGCACACCTTCATTTCACTAGTCTTATGTCCACTAACTATCCTCTTTGATTGTAAATTCAGTTCAGCCAAAGCACCAATGAAAGACATGTTGGAAATTGCCACATTTAATACACTACACTGCATGAATTATGTATTATATCAAATTAATCTTTCTTTTGCAAAATGAAAAAAAAACAGCTTTAAGCTTTATTTTGCTTCTAGTTATTTTTCCACTGCTTTAATTTCTCTGAAGTGTTTTACCTCTGTGAATCCTTATTCTTTTGTTTTCATCACATTTTTTTTGAAATATTAAAGATTTGCCTTGCATGTTTCATTAACTTTTCCAAGTATTTTTGGGAAACTGTTGATGTAAAATAAAGACAACCGCATATATGACTGTGCTAACTTTATTATTAACAACATATAAAATCACAAACTAACTGATTTGGTTATACTTGTTTTGGTTATACTGGGACAGATTTTGCTTTGAATGATGTGAGTGGATTTATTGTTCTGAACCTAACACTGTTGTAAATAAATATGTTCTGAAGAGGCCCATTTGTCATCCATATATTGGCACTGGTTTATCCAAAGACATTAATAGAATGTGTATTTTTATTACAGTACTTATGTTACATTAGATCAATCATGACCAAATGATCAAATAAGGTATTTTTTCCTGTAATTCCATTTTAAAGAGTACAGTACTGATAAAACAACTAATATGATAATTTTTAAATATTGAAAGGTAAAATAGCTGATGTTTGGCACACTGTGTGTATGAAGGGCAATATGAAATTGGATACACATTATTACCACTGATAACATGATTTTCAATATTCACATTCTTTACCATTGCACTGAAAGTAGATTTGGTGTTTCGGAAGATGTTATTTAAAACAAGAAAACATCAATATTATGCGCAGCATTTCTGATGATGTGTGGATGTTAACAAAAACCTGAAGCTTGAAAGTGAGTTCCACCTAACCTGCAGTATTGGCTAAAGTTTGCCAGATGAGGGCAGCATTAAACCAACCTAAACTCACCCGGAGACAGCAAGAAAATAAACTGCTTCATGTGCAACATGCTATAATTGAGTGTGTTTGTCAGATCAATGAGATTAATATTTTTGATGGGGGGTTTCCTCCCCTCAGAAATGTGGTCTGGTCAGGATTGAACCGCATTTACATCATAACTGTAAATTACATTGAATTAGGTTAAAATACACCACACAATAAAGGACAATGAGTGCCTTTATACTACTGTACATGTTTTTGCTCTATGTACCACAATTAGCCACTGGGCTTGATGAAGGAGTCTGACAACAGAAACAACAGGCTGTTCACCTGCCAGAATTCTTCTCTCAGTTCCCCTGACTACTCAGATCTGACCTTTCACCTCTCTGCTGTTCCCACATCTGAAGCCTCAGGCAGTGAGGTAAGTACAAAGAGTACATAAAGTTCATACACCATTCTGTACTGTGTACATTAGGGTATAGGAATGACCAGTGTCACCTCAGCCTGTAAACGTTTTAACAGGAACAGAAAAAATATAAGAAATTCTCTAGGATCATCTGCTTTATTTTGTTCCTAATTCAGGATAAAGAAAGCACTTTGTTTGGATCACCAACACCTACATTCCAAGACCAGAGATATGGGTATGAAAATGTATATTATCATTTATTTATTTTTTAGACATTACTACATGTATGTTTGATAGAATTGCAGTATAATGGATCCTCAACATGTATTTAAGTCACTTTTGCTACATGATCAATAATGGCCACCAACAGTGATGTTGAACAAAAACAGTCTGTAAGGACAGCTGCTCCACAGTATCAGCTTAGACTGTGTGTCTGCATTTGTGTTGCTACTGTCTGAATCAGTGTGAGCTCACAACTGAATCATCCAACACAAGAAACCTATTGTATGTCCAATCACAGCAGATCGAGCCCAGATGCCTCCCTAATGAGTCGCTGTATATGGCAGACATTTTCAAATGAGGAGCCCTGTTATATTGTCATTCAAGACTATTTGAATGAAATTGTGAATTTGCTATAATGTAATTCCTGCTACTGTAGTAAGGCATCATTCATATGTCTTTTTACTCTAATAGAAAACATTAAATTCTAGTCCCTGTTGCGCAGCTTGCATCACTCTGGTTTTACTCAAAAATTAAAACACAGATGCTAGTAATCCATGCTAATCTTACAAAAAAAATGCAGCATAAATAATTATAAATTATATTAGGGGAGATATATGAGAGGGACATGTCACTAATCGGGCTGCAGTAAATGTGTTTTACTGTTAAATCGGATCCTAATACCTTTTGAGTTTTTAAATGTTGCTCTCTATTTCAGGATGGATGTGGAAGACATGAGTCTGTGGCAGAGTGAATTCAGGAATCAAATCAGAGCACTGAGACAGTGGCTGAAGAGCATGGAGATGAGGTTGCCTCCTCCAGACCCCAGGGTCAGTTGAGTGTCTCCTGTCTGTCTCTTTCCCTGTTTCACCACTTCCCATGTCATCCCATTTACACATCTTGTCAAGCCTATAGAAGCCACTCACTCATCTTCTACCACTCTATCCTCCTAATGAGGGATACCGGTGCCTAATCCCAGCTGACATAGGGGGAAAAGGCAGGTCACACCCCGGGCAGGTCTCCAGTCCATCACAGGGCCACATAGAGACAAACAACTATCCACTGTCACATTCACACCTATGGTCAATTTAGAGTGTCTAATTTACCTAATAACCAAATCTGCATGTTTTTTAGACTGTGGGAAGTAACCGGAGAAAACCCACACACACACACAGGGAGAACATGCAAACTCCATGCAGAATGACCTTTGTTCTGACCAAGTCGCAAACCCGGGTCTTCTTGCTGCAAAGACAAGAGTGCTAACCACTACACCTGAACATGCAGATAAATCTGTGGAAAAATACAAAAATGCAAAAATCATCAAATAATGGGTGTCATCAGTGAGGCTGAAGCTGGCGTTTGTAGGAGACAGCGGTGACTTCAGCTTGAAGCTAAGGTGTCGATTTTTAGCAGATCCAACATCGTTTTTTGTCGCCTAGTGAATTTTGTTGGTCATGAACTAAAGTACTGGAATCAAGGTCGGTTCAAGTGTAACTGTTTGAGAGGTAGCTAGTGCAACACCTGAACCAAAATCAGTGAGGCAGCCCGTGGCCAAGAGGAAAAGAGTTGGGTTTGTAACTGAATGGTCACCAGCTCAAATTCCAAGATGAATCGAGGGCTGGGCTGCTCCTGAGCAAGGTACCCAATCCCCATTGCTCCTAAGGCACAGAGAAGTGCTGCCCATTCCTCCTGTGTGTTCACTACTGGTGTGTAAAAAGGATGGTTTAAATGTGGAGGTCAAATTCGCTATCACCAATTGGTGTGTATGCAAAAATAATACTTATTCCATGTTCAATCTCATTCAGGTTTTGCAGGGCAAGCGTGTTTTGTAATGCTTTTAGGTGCTGCCTTATTTTGTTTTATATTTTAAGAAAAGTGGCAGCGTTTTGATAACAAGGAAAAGTGTGAAAACTGTGAAAACAAGGACTGTGGAGGTTTTTGGAAAGTTTGACATGCTCAGATGGACTCTGAGGTGGTCCTGCTCCACTCCTGCAGGGACACCTCTTTAGGCCACAGGGGAACAGTGGGGCTGGGGGATCAAGCTCCATTGTGCCTGGTGTGGACAGCCTGGCTAGAGAAGGGCTTGGCAGTGAAGGCCCGATGTACACATGAGCGAACAATCTGAAAAGACATTAGACTCTGACGGTAGGAAGAAAAAAGAAAGCAAAGTGGGATCGTTATGGTGAGATGTGCACTCACATCCAACAGTTAAAGCTTTTATCTAACACAAATGTAGATTTTACCAACAATCATCAATATTAATGTTTATACAAGGACTTGTAAAGGCTGGCTGGTGATGTTTTTCCTATGGGTGAAATGAAAAAGAATGGCAAATAAAATAAAATAGCACCAAAAAAAAAAAAAAAAATCATGCATTAAACTGAGTGAAGGTGTTACATTTCATTGTTTTTTTAAATTTATTTAGGTTTTCTCTTATTTTAAAAATTGGTGTGACTAAAACTGAAAATATGTCACTGAAGATGAAAAGTAGGAATTTGTCAGAATAGTGAAAGCTTATGAAAAACTGAAACAGTTACTCATTTTGATAAAATATTTGGGGACGGTTGTGCATCAGAAATCAAAACTGTAAATCCTTCCTTTTAATATTTAGAATGTTCTCCTTGCACAGCACTACCTAAAAGCCAATCAAGGCCACAGCTCTGTGATGAAGTGAATTGGTGAGGTAATCGTTTATTTGGGTACACTTAGTGAAGGATGACTTAACCTTCCTCAATAAGCTTATGAATTAACTACAATAAAAGGATGAAGAATGTTTGATGATTCTACTGTTAATGTATATAGTAGAAGCCAGTTGAAGATGATTATGGTCCATTAAAATGAATGTGTTCTCTCGTTGCAAGTGAAGGTTGGAGCAGTTAACTGATTGAAATGACCTTGTATACAAACAAGAGGAGATTTTTGTACAGTCAAATTTTAACATTCTTGGTTGAAATTCTGTGTTTTAAGCTACTGACTTGTGAGATGCACTGGCATGTCTTATCATGTCATGAAAGCTTCAATGCTTTGGAGAGCTTTAGTCTGACCCCCAGCAAGAGTGTGTGAAATGAGGGTGTGTCTTTTCATCTCTACCATGCTTTTATCATACTGCATCCGACCACAGACCTTTGTCATGGTAATGCTGTAAATCTGCTGCACTGCTGGTCCCAGTCTTGGCCTAAGGGACTCGTTAGTTAGCGTCAAGAATGAGGACACCCCCCCCCCCACCAATATTTACAGACCTCCTTACAGTACACAGGAGAGAGCAACACACCTGCTCTTTAACACAACACATGCACTGGCACATCTCAAACCAGTTTCTCCCCCGTAAACACTGGAACATATATGAACGCCAGTTTGTAGTTTGTCCAGCATGAATGTAATAAGGGAAATAAAAGTAGAAACATCATGTAACTGGTCATTTTTACAAAGTTTCTGCTTCCTACAGACGTGCAATATATTTTAATAAGGTTTGATATAACACACAGCAATTAAAGGGATTGAAGCCTTGTTATAACTGATGAGGCAAATGTCTACTATTGGTTAATACATCATTGCTCAGGTGCAAATTATCTTTTTTTGCAAAACCGACATCAAATAAATATGTGCTAAGTGGAAAACACCAGAACACCATCAGAAATTTATATTAATACATTTTAAATGCCAGAGCTTGTGTTGCCATATCTAATGCATATCCTTGATACACAATTACCATACAGAACAGTATGTAGTCTAGGATGTATTTGCATTAAAACATG
Source organism: Brachirus orientalis (assembly GCA_016785285.1). Taxonomy (NCBI): domain Eukaryota; kingdom Metazoa; phylum Chordata; class Actinopteri; order Pleuronectiformes; family Soleidae; genus Brachirus; species Brachirus orientalis. The sequence continues at coordinate 5,555,074 of JAFBJR010000425.1, forward strand.
ACTATGAGTATAAGATTAAACTGAGTCACATGTGCAACAAAGAAGTAGTCAGCAGCACATGACTGGACACACATTTAAACAACAAATGCTACCAGAGAGTTACAGAAATGCTGGTGTAAATGTGGATAATTCCAGGGTTTCTCTTGCATGAAAAAAACATTAACAGTATCAATCAAACTCATGTGTTAAATGGCATCAGACTTTTAATTCATGTGAAATATGTTTGGGACACCAGAGGTGTTTGGTATTTGAGCTTTGTTGACAGGACCATGAGGTCAAAACAAAGCATTCATATCAGTCAGTCTTTGTCAGAATATTTGGTAAAAAAACAGTACACATACGAAATTTTTATATGGGGCAAAATTAAGTCATTGTCTGTTTTTGCCCCATATAAGAATTTCGTATTTTTACTGTTCATAGCTGTGTCAGAACATCACGTTGGTGACAAGTCAAAAAGGCATGTCTTCACTTTGACAGTAAAAGCTTCCTCTTTTCAAAGACAACTTGTGTGCTGATGACATTCTTGTTGATAAAAGCTCTCTGTGTTTTAAGTGTCTCTGGTTTCCCTGGTTCTGTCACAGATGCTGCATCCCAAATAAGCCTTGTACACACAGGCCTGACCAGGCAAAGAGACAGGGGGTGAGAGATCACAGTCTTTTTCTCCTCTGCTCTCTGTTTCTGACAGCCAGAAAGCAGCACCTCTAGTCTGTGATGCCATCATAACATTTTGATTTGGGGGTGGTGGTGGGTATGTTTAAGTAAACTTGTTTAAATCTCACATTCACTTGATTGTCTCTTGCTTGATTGGCAGATCAAATTGATTTTCATCTTATAGCGCTTTAGGTGAGCTCTCTCATAAGAGATACTTTTTTTTAATTCACACCATAAATCAATGTTAATGGCAGTGTGGGGCCCCTTTCTTTATTACTCATGTCCTCCTTTACTCAATGGAAAATGTAGACTTCCAGCTGTAAATCCTCTGTGCCTGTGAGCCGTTGAATCAAAAGCAGAGCTGATGATGTGGTTGAACTCCTCTATCCCCAAGTGGCTAAATCCTCCTCTCACCCATGACTGTAATTTTCAGTTTCCAGGCAGCTCAGCAGGGCCTGGGCAACCCAACAGGGGAGCCCATCAGCCTTTCATCCACTGTTCTTGGAAGCAACGTCTTTTGGTGATAAATGACGGTGTGCACACTGAATGGTGCTTCTGGTCTGACCCTGAAAAGAGACCCCCTTCTTTTTTTTCATTTCTCATGAAGAGGGCTAATTACCATGTTCTGTAGAGGAACCACTGAGGTCTTATTTAATTTGAAGGCTGTAGAGAGGTTGGGATGGTGGAGGAGGGGAAAAACAAGCCTAGGAAATTCATCTTTTTTTTCCTCGGGTCCTTTGACACAGAATTTGTGATTCAATTTCAACTTAAATTGGGTACAAATTTGAAATCACATTCATGTGAAAACAAATCAGTTCCATCGCCTAACCTGTTCACCCTGTTATTTAATCCATTTTAGCAGAATAATGCTGATAAAAAGATGAGTGGACTATGCCTGCCACAAATTTTACCCCTCGGTAGCAGCTTATTGTGTCACTGCATAGCTCAGTGTGCCGTTTGCTCTTCAGCTACATCAGCTGTTGTCTTTTTAAGAGCTATGATTAGACTCTGTGTGCACCTACTGTGAAATGGAGAGGAGTGGGCTTTGGCAAAAATCGCTCAATTAGTACAGAAGAGGCTGGAGGACGATGAAAGCTGGGATCAGGCATCGTGGTTCTGCAACATTGTCTTCCTGGCAAAGCTTTGCATCATCACTGCCAGCTTCTTTTAGTGAGTACAGGGAATGTGGGCCCTACTTGCTCATTAAACAGCTAAAGACATTTGCACTGTGAGTGAAGCGAATAAACATTAATCTGTCAGTTCGTGAATCTTTTAGGACTTATAAAGTTGTAAGGAGTGTCTATGATGTGTGTTTCCTTGCAAATCTGCTATGCTGTATGTCAGATAAGTACCGTACAGGATAGTGTTTGTGGTACAGTTCAAGTTTTCTTGCATCATCACTGAAGTACTTGACCTTACAGAGGTCATTCTATACACGTTACCCATTCTCACATTGGTCACAGCAACATTGACCAGTTTTTTTTTTTTTAATCTGTCTTTGTTTTAATTCATTACTGGCATAAATTATGGTTGTAGGTGGCCTTTAAATGTTTCATTTTTATCCCTTATACATGCTTTAATCTGGGGTTTTGTGGATCACAGGAACAAAGAAGTGGAAGTACTTGTTGCTTCATCATTTTACTTAATTAATCAAAATAAATACTTAGGGTAGTAGAAGATGGGATAACTTAATTTTGCCTTTATCACTTTAGGGCATACTTTAAGATGTCTTTCAAATAGTTTTAAGATTTGAGGAAGTTCCCATTTGGTTTTAAACCATCGGAGCAGTATTTCGTTATTTGCAAATGTTTAATGTCACACTATCAACATGTATTCTGATTGGTTGGTGTGTGTCAGTCAGTACCATTCAGTCTTAAAAGATCAGCAATATTCTGTCAGTGATGTGGAAGCTGCAATGGATACATGTCTGAAAAATATTAATGTGCAAATACAGTAAATAACATGAAAAAACATCTCTGATGTGCAAAGGCTTTAAGACCTGGAAGGTCACAGTTTCTTTCCCATTTGCAGTCATAGTTTTAGTATACCATAGCTTCATCCATATATTTACAAATTACTCACCAAATAAGAATTTAACCTTCTAATATTAAATACTCATATTGCTACAGGTTGTTTCCGCTAAATTAACCTAATCAACTTTCATAAAATGGACTATAAGATCAAAAAACACTGTGTGTTCTTTAGGGCTTGGGAAAAACAACCTGCTTGAAAAGCACTCAAAAAATACACTGGAAATAAGTACTTACTAAATGGGTTTCACCATGAGCTTGTGGCCTAAACATATTAAATCACTTCTCAGTCACATACCTCATAGTGAATTAACTAGGTTTGAATAGACAGGTTCAAAGAAAATGTAACACATTAGGCCATCTACACTAGAGAGAGTGGTATTGATTTTATGATAGTTTATGAGGAGATGAAGAGAATATACTTGCATTCAAAGGCAGCCAGGCACATGAATATCCCTGCAATGTCTGTAGGTATTATACATGTAAACAGGATGAGATAGTTTAATGGAAAATGTTAGCATTGTTGCAGGTTCTCATCCAGTATCCAGTCCTTGAACACTCCAGTGAATGACCTTGCAGACTTCGAGGTACACCTGACTGAACGCAGGTGTGTGTATCTGCTTTTCCTTATGTTGTGGAGACCTGAATTGTTTACACAGTCACATTATGTTGACTTCCTGATGGGGGCAAAAATCAAGTCACTGTAACCTAAATTATTACATATGTGCAGGTATGTGCGCGGTGTAACAGAGTGAGAAAGTGTGTATGGGTGTTCACTGTGCATGAATGTGTGGATTTGGTGGATCAGTGGATTGGTTGATTAGTTGGCTGACTAGAGAAGGACAGTAGGAAATGGATAAAAATGGTTTTGGAGCACAGACACTGATTGTCAGACAGTAACCTGTATTCATGTTGTTTATCATTCATATCAAAGGTAGTTTCTGGTTTATGAAAATGCTCTAGCCATGGACATTATGTGAAAAGTTCACATGGTTCATTTCAAACACAATAAAATGCATGTAACTGTTGCTGTAATGTTGTTTGTGTGCAGTAAGCTTGATATAATTCAAATATTGTGACTTTTGAAATGGGGCATGATAGAATTTCCCTATAGGGGTCCTTCCTTTGCTTTCCCAAGCCAGAAGCAGCGAAAGGAATCAGTATTATCTTCCCAATGCTCTCTTTTTGTGTTTGTTTCCTGCTTCTTTGTTTGTGAGCTGGGTTTTCAGCACTGGAAGTGAGTTGAAAAGTAATCTGAGATGTTTTACAGTAATTAGGCGTCTTTGTTGCTGTTGTGGAGACTGCTGCACCGGCTCTCTGAATGGGGAAAGAGGGGACTGCGAGGGGGATGGTGGCAAGTGTGTGAGAGTGTGGGTAGCAGAGTGGGTGTGGGTCCCCTCTTTTGTAGCCTGCACTTCTCTCCCTCACCACCGAGAGAGGGATATGGGCTGAGGCAGCTGTCACTTAACATGTGAATGTTCTGGGGGCAGCCCAGGGGTCTTTAGAAACCCCCCCCCCCCCCCCAACACACCCACCCACTCCATTTTTTTTTTAAGCAGAAGCAGCATGGAATTTCTGAGCCACAATCAGACCCAGAGGAGGGGCTTTGTCGGATGAGGAGGGGGGAAAGAGTGAGAGAAAAAGCATAAGGAAGGTAAAGGGGGCACTTTGCCGCCTAACTGTCTGGTACTGGAGCAACCTGCAGCAGCAGCAGCAGCAGCAGCAGCAGCAGCAGCAGTGCTGGTGGAACTCATACAATCTGACCTCCATGTGGAAACTGCTCTTGGCTGGCAACTGTGGGAGTTCAACTGAGCCGTTGGAATACATTGTCTCCATCTGGGCACTCTATCCCATCAGCGGCGTTAACAAGGAAGGAATTCCTCTATCACAGCTCCCACAACAAAGAAGAAAGGGAGAGGAGCAGAGCTGGTGGGAGGAGAAGAGATGTGATGTGAGGGGAGGGGAGGGGTGCACTGTGAGGGGAGAGGAGGGCATTGTTTGACTGTGACTTTGGGCAACGGAAAAGCATGAGTTATCAGGGCATGTGTGAGTGTGTTTAGGAGTGTTTGTATGCGAGCATGTGTGAATGAGTGAACTATGCAAGTGTATGTTTGTGAGGAGCCCTCAGTTTTAGGATGTTGTTGCTGGGAGGCTGTTCAAAGGATGCTCAAACAAAGCTGGACTTCTTTTTCACCCCTTTTTGAATGGTGATTGAGGACTGGCTGAATTCCTTTACTCATGCTGTTGCTCTCAACTCTGCTTCAGGGTAAGTGTGGTCCACATTACCTTCAAACGGCCAAAAACCGCCAGTAAACCAGGACAGAGAGAGTTTGGTTTTGGACTTTTACTGATATTGATCAGAGGCAGCCATGTGATAGATACATGGAAATGAAATGATGCAGCACAAATAACTTCAGTGTGAATGGATGATTCTAATGTAAGTAGATTTGTATTTCGACTCATTTGTAAATAGTCTCTTAGATGTTATTAAAAAAGAGCATTTCATATTATTATTCATCTTAGTGGACAGGCCCTTTTCACTAGTGCTAGTGTATAATATATTCACCAATGCCCCAATATTATTTATATGTACAGTACAGGCTGTGTTCTGTGTTTAGAGGATTCTCTTTAAGATGAGCATGTAACCTTGCACAATAGACTCCCTAAAATGTTATGAGTCTCCTGGGTGAATGCACAGCTGCCATTCTTGATTAGGAACCACTACCATGATTACCATGATTACTATGACAGGACCTTCCTGAGCAGAAACTGACACACATCAGTGATATGACATCACTGGGCCTTACTGTTGTGACTGATGATAATTGTTCTGCTAGTTATAAAGGGTTGACCCACAAAGAGCTACTTAAAGTGTGTAAATGGTTAAATCACTTCAATATACAAGAGTCCTATTTGGGATTAATAATTGTTTACTATTTTGACATACAAGGTGTTATATGTGTGCAGTTGATATACACAGGTCTCCTTTTTTAGATATTTTGATTAAAAAAATAATCAATCATTGTGAAAATGCTGAAGCATTTTCTTTCCATCAATAATAAGGTTTTCATTAGTCCATATTTCTTTTCCCACAGCATGGAAAAGACCCTTTGTTAATGCTATAATCAAATTCATCAGGAAATGGGCTGCAGTCATGTATCATAAATCACAGCTGAGAGCAGAGAAAGGGACCGGGCTGAATTAAGGGCCTTTTCAAAATAGGTTAAGTGATGGGATGGTTAGGTCATTCACAATATATGTTAAAAGGATGAGTGGTTGTGTAGTTCCCTGGTTCTCTGTTTAGTACCACCATGTTAGGATGTGAGAGGTGCATATCAAATACTCAGTAGACTTGAGGCTGGTTTGCTTCGATTGCAAAATATGTAGGTCAGGGTATTGTTGTGTTCTTTAATGCTGGGGCAAAAAAAATACCTTCAGCCTTATTAGGTGCCTGGCAGACACAAAACAATACAGTATATGAATATGTCTGTGCAGCATTTGATGTCACGTACATCGGTGTAGAGAGACGAGTGTGTAATTTAGCAAATGACCGCACATGCGGTGCAGTAACCAGACACGACACACCCTCTCTCTTGAATTGTTAACTCATGTGGACACGTCCACGTACGCTCTCTGTGCCCTCCTCAGGAGACTGCTGGGCAGTGATCTGCGCTAACTGGGTAATCATTGATCCTGGTACTGGGGCTTTGTCTGGGCTCTACTCTCTGATCTGAATGTGTACTCCCCTGTGGATCTCCTGACTGCATGATGAAGGCAATCGCTAGCCTAATGCACATGGAGTCATCATATCAAAGTAGGTCATTTTTAGAGTGTAGTTTATCTCAAATCTAATTAATGATATTTTATTCTAATGTGTCAGATTTTGCAAAAGCCTAAAGGCAGAGAGCTGCCTACACCTGACTGTAACAGTACATATCAGTATAAATAGACTTAATATTGATTTGAGCTGTAAAATAAAGAACCAGCATTCCAATTTCCCCAGCGATCTTTAGTCACCCAGCATGTCCTTAATAAGCAACCTATATACTTCTGAATGGACAAGTCCAACCCCACTCAGAGGGAGGACCCAATCTTAACAGGAACAGGAACTTAACCTCCCGTGATCATGTGATGGGCTTATCTCAGCTTCTGTATGCCAAGATAATTTCTTTCAATTTAAATCCATCTACCAGAATAATGAAGGTACAGAGGGTAGTTTTAAAGAATCTTCTGTGATGAAATTTGTTCAAAGTGTAACATCTTATGGGCCTCAGTTGTAAAATACATTATAACAAATATACAATTCATTCAAAAAGCAATGATTATATTACAATGCACTGAGGTATACAGATGATTGGTGTATGCCACTTAGTGGCTCCACTTTCCCAATTATTGTCACCCCCCAGAGAAATTGTGTGATGTCTGCATTTTTATGGCTATCATATTCAATCAGATCCTTAACAGTTTTTCCCTGGACTGGTTGAGACTGATTTAAAGAAAGAGCTGGCTGGCTGCCACCGGTTCTCTTGTGCCAGGCTGAACAGTGGGATCTCCGACAAGCCTGTCACATTGATTTCTAAACTCTGAATATTTTAGTTGGTGATTTGAGACAGAGGGAGACATGTATCTATGTGGTTAAAAGGAAGACAAAGGGAGGGGAGTGTATCCAGGCCAAGTATCTCTGCTGTAGTTCCCGCAACTCTGTCAGTGTCAAGAAAAGGACAGAATTGGCACAGAAATTCAACAAATAAAGGACATAAGAGACTGGTTGCTATATAGACTGTTTTGTCTCATATTTGTCTCAAACGCATCCGTTTTAAAGAAAGACAACCACTTGTGTTGATATTGTCAGTTTTGCATTGACTCATTTGACGATGACTCAGAGCCACCTTGTCTTATTTTAGGTAGCTGGAGACTCCCTTGCATATATGGCCAAGGGGCCTTACCTCACCTTTTGCCTCACTAGCCTCTGGGCTGAAGGATTATGGGTAACCTCATTAGCCGGCCCAGCTGCCTGGGCCAGAAGTCCAAGCATGTGAGGTCAGATGAGGACTTCCTCAAGGAGTGTTACCAGCGGCGAAGAGAGTGGCAGCCCCCAGAGCAACACGGGGAGGCTAAACAAGAGGAGGCTGTCAAAGACAAGTCCAGAGATGGTACGAACAAGGAAGGAGAGGTGGATAGAGAGAAGAAGACAGAGGACATTGATTATAAGAGGGATGAGGGGACTCATACCCCCATTTCAGACAAACCCCTCCGCAGCTCTCCAGCATCCACAATCAGGAGCAGCAGTACTCTTGATAACGCCTGGCACAGTAGCCCTTCACCAATTAAAACATCCCGAAATGGGACATTAACAAGAAGAACAGTGCTGCCAGAGTTTTCCAGATCCCCACTGGCTTATCCAGACAAGAGCACTCCAGAAAGGAGGGCCAGCCTTCAAAGGAGAGACTCTAGAGAAGGAAGTCCATGGTCCTGGAAGACTGTAGCATCACGTGAAGTTACAGAGGTGACAGAGGTGACCGAGACGATCGTAACTGAAATTGTTGAAGTGACTGAATATCCATCAGGAAATAAAGGAGGAGACCCAGTAGTCACCAGAACTGTTAGAGTCCTGAATGGAGTGGCCGAGGAACTCGCTGAGGTTGATAAAGACACAAACTTTCAACCACCCAAAATATTCATTTCATTCTTTCCTCTCTTCACCAAAACCAGCCATTCTCTTCTGAACTCTTTCTTTAAAATGATAATACAATCATTATTTTTGCCTCTCTACAGTGCAGTGGCAATTTTTTTTTGATGAAATGATGCGACTTGTGGACTGTTTTTATTTTGCAGCTCCAAAGTAATGGACATTCAAGCTCGGAAAAGGATTCCAGCCTGGTTAAATGGAGGGTATGTTTCCCCTATTCATCTTTTGTCCATGTATATCAACAGCAAAACTGATCCTGTATCTTTTGAAAATGTTCTCATACTTTCATTTTGTCAGAATTCAGCTAATATTTTGTGATGGTCTTTCTCAAGGGAACAAAATCTGCCTTGGCTTTGAGGGATGTGGGAACAGACCCTGAGACTTTTCTCCAAAACCTGAATGCATTGCTTACATGGATCGGTGAAATAGAGGAGCTCACAGCCAATCAGAAATCCCCATCATCAGAGGTCAAAGTGGTAAAAGCACAGCTCCAAGAACAAAGGGTGTGTTATCAGCAATATTACTCCATCTCATTCCTTTTTTTCTCTAAAGATGTTATTTTTGGTGCTATAGTAGGAAGAATATACCTGAAAGGTGAACTTATGTAAAAGTATGCTGAGGACATGGAAATGCTCAACTGGTTCCTTTGTAATATAAATCAGTACTTTTTAGTCAGAATGGGTGGCATTCATAGCCACAGTCAGTCATTGTGAACATCTCCCGGGGGTTTGAAAAAAGAAGGAAGCCTCTCACCTTTCAGCTGTAATCACACCCATTGTGAGCTCCTCGTATCAGGTGAAACCTCCCTGACTCTTGACAATGCAAGCTTGATACACAAGACAGGGCGTCTTCCATACTGACACAAAGGCAGACAAAATACAAGGCTTTGATAAATATCACTTCTTTTTTGCAATAGCAATAAAGTTTTTCCTCAAATTAAAAACATCAAATGTAAATGTTTCTTATTAAAGTTTACCAATAAGAACATGATGATCATTTATTTTTTTTAATAGTTATTTTTACAAAGGGAAAAACCATCATGAGCAAAATTCATTATTCTACATTTAAAATATTCGGCTAGTAGGTGTTGAAATATTTATTACTCCCCAAGTCTTCTATCTTTCTGCAAATACATTACATAGTGTATAATCTTCTATCTATGATAAACCTCTTTCATTTAACAAATTATGGCTTTGCATAAACAAGGTATGTTGTTTTGTTTTTCAGCTCTTGCAGCGCCTCTTGACAGACCGTCTGCATAGTATGGACTCTATGATGTCCGAGGGTCCACGGTTGGTTGAGGCCCACCCAGGAGAGGAGGGGGAGCAGGCAAAGGTCAAGCTCTCCACTCTCAGACAGAAGTGGGAGGCCTTGCAACTGGAGGCAGAGCAAAGGTCAACTACTTTTACTGGCAATGCCACGCGTTCGCACGGCGAATTTAGTTCATTTTATGTGATACAGAAGTTACTCCTCAGTCAATGGAAATGTTGTTGTCTGGTAGGAGGGCAAGTCTGGAACTCATTCTGCCCAGGGCACAGCTCTTCCAGGAAGGAGTAGATGGCCTGCAGCAATGGCTCATATCTGTAGAACAGTCTCTGGCTGAACTGCGAAATGCAGAAAGAGTGATGCTGCATCTCCCAGAGGCCACAGATCGTGCCAAGGTTGAAAAAGCAGTTTGATGAATTGAAAGCACGGTGCCATAAATGTCTGTTTTGTTGCTTAACGAAATATAACTTTGATTTATTTTCATAGGCTGTTTGTGAAGAGATACAAGTCAAAACCATGGAGTTAGGGAAAATACAAAAGTGTGGACATGATCTGATGGAAGCAATTTCAGGTAATATTTACAAGCTAAGGTAAAGTTAAATTAAAGTTAAAAGGGCTTTTTCTAGTCAGCATATGAATTCACACTAAGGGTTTCTGTTGTACTTAATATGTTGTTCACTGATGAATTCCAATACAATACATATGAAAAATATGTCCTATTATTGTAAAAACACAGAGTCACCTTGATTGGAAGTAGTTGGTTGTTAACCAATGCACGCTGACATGTCCTTCATTTTAGAGGAGGAAGCCCAGCAGGTGCAGGAGAGGATGGATGCTCTGCGTATTCGTTGCTCTGTGTTGAGTCTGAGCAGTCTGGATGTGCTGCAGAGGCTGGAACAGGCCCTGGAGGCCTCTAGTCGTTGCACCTCCAGTCAGGAAGACCTCCACCTGTGGCTGGGTCGCATTGAGAGGGAGCTCCTGGCAGCAGCGGGAGCACAGACACATGCTGGGGATGCAGTACTCTGTGCAGCTGAAAGACAGAGGGTAATGTTACCCAGAGCATTTGTGTATGGAAACTTTGATTTGATCACTATTTGATTTGATTGATTTTCCTCCCTTTTCCCTCAATGGCAGCCAATTATTATGAGTAAATGAGTTTTGGGATAATGAATTATTTTGTCAGCATCTACCAGTGTAGCAGTAATTGCAGCTATGTAAATTCTAAGAAAATATTTTCACATGCCTACTCCTCATAAATCAACCCACAAATGTACAAGTGACTCACTGTAATTATTTGAGAAATGTAAAACCTATTTGTTTCATTAATCACAAAAAGTTACTCCTCATTTTGTTTTTTTATTTTCTGATATTCTAATACATGTTATTCTGATATTCTAATACATGTTATTCTGATATTCTAATACATGTTATGTCCTCCTTAGCTTGAAAAGGCAGTCGTGAAGGAGATGGTTTGGCTCAAAGACACAGCACAGGGTCTTGAAAAGCTGAAAACCATTCATCTAGATCCAGAGCTCATAGCAGAACAACTGTATGAGCAGAAGGTCAGGGCAAATACTGTTGACCAAAGAATTAACAAAATATGTTGCATTTGATGGTAAGTCATTTCTTTAACCGTGTGATTTTGTGCTCTGATTGTGTCCCGAACAGATTTTGGCTGTCGAGATTCTCCAACACAGGTTCAACATTGAGAAGATGGTGAAGATTGCTGAAATTCTGCTAACTTACAGTGATGAAGGAGAAGCAGGTGATCTTCAGGTAAAGACAAATGAACCATTGTACTGAACATGAATATGTCACTCATAAAGGTTTCAAATCTAATCTCTTTATTTTACTGTCTTCTGTCCAAACAGACCCCAATAGATGTGTTACAGGAGCAATGCAACACCACCTCAGCCACCAATTCCCATGTGGTCCTGCAGCTAGAGCATGCTCAGTCACTTCTTCTCCAGTTTTCGGAAAGCCTTGCTGAAGTGTCACCCTTGCTAGAAGAAACTCAAACTCTCATTGGCGACCTCTCCCTGAGCACAATTAGCTATGAAGCATTTCGGGAACAACAGGACCTCCTACAGGTAGAGGACACCTGCCTCCTCACATTTGAGTGCCAGCTTTTCTCTTACCTTTTTTGTCCCATTCAACAAAGAAGCTCATTTATATTGGTTATAACGGTCTGCCACAATTTCCATCTGGGCAAATGAGTTCTATTGGTCAAGAACAGGCCATTTTTGCATTCTAACAGCACACGGTTAATTTTCTAACAGTGTGCTGTAATGGAATTTTTTATTTGTCCTGTATTCCAGGAAAAGTGAGATGAGTTTTTTCAGTTCTCCTCCACCCATCAAAATCACCTCAGGTTCCCTCTCAAAGATTATTATTAAAACTGCCCTTATCCTTCTCCTCTCCTAAGGGTCTGCGGGAGTCTATAGCTGAACACAGGCCCTTGATTGCCCGCCTCTGCTCTCTGGCAAAACGGTTGTCAGAACTAAATCCCATTCAGGGGAAAGAGTTTTGTCACAAGGCTACAGATGCTGAGGAGCAACATAGGGCCATCAGAGAACATGTCAGACAGACTGCCAGTATTCTTGAGGAGTCATTGCCACGATTTACACAGGTAAGAAAGCTTTTATAATGCAGAATATATTGTAAACTACGTAGTACAATACAAAACTGGATATTATGTCTTGCTTATGTAGATGAATGAGAGAATGACCCTAATCAGAGAGAGCCTGGACCGCTTGCGCAGTCGTATACAGACCCCAACCTCACTTCAAGGACTCACCCCAAGGATCCAGGAGCAGCTGCATGACAACAAGCACATGCTGGCTGAGCTGTCTAAGCTGGAGCTGGGCCTCAGCAGTGTCAAGTCTCAGGCAGATGAGCTGCTGTCTAACACACAGGCTGCTGGTGATGCATCCATCGGCACAGGTAAGTGTTTTCTCTTATGTTTGTGTACAAATATGTCATGGTACTGAGACATTGTTCAGTCAAAATATTATATCTGGACAATCCTAAAGCAATCCAGGAGCAAGTGTCCAGCCTGTCTCAGCTGTGGGACGAGACACGCTCTCAGGCCGAGGAAAGAGAGAGCTGGCTGCTCAAACTTTTGGATCTAGCCATGAAGTTCTGGAGTGATGTTGGTGATGTTACAGCTGCCCTGAATGATGCGCAGCAGGCAGTTTTGGACCTCACTGCTAATCAGACAGACTCTGAAACAATCCGCCAGAGCCTCGAAACCATGCAGGTTTGTCTGGACAATCTGGAATATAAGAATCCTTTATTGTCATCAGCAGTTATTCCCCATGACATTTTATAATCCTGTTTAATTATTTCCACCTTAGACTGTGAGGGAGGATATTGACAGTTTACAAGGAGACCTGGACACCCTCGGCATCGTGGGAATGGACCTCATGTCAGCATGTGGGGATACAGACAAACCGGATGTTACTAAAAGCCTTGATGAAGTAAGCAATAATTCCAGTAAATTGTTGTCTCATGAACATGTGATGAATAGCAGTAGTCTGATATTATTATGTTGTAGCTCTACTGCACATGGAACAACTTAAGCAAACTGTGGAACGAATGTCACAAAAGGCTGGAGGATTCTTTGCAGATGGCCCTCACCTATCAAGACACTATGCAGGTGTGTATTCTTGTATTAATTTGTTGCATTAAGTTTAATATGCCAAATAGAATGTTATCATATTGCTCCCTATAGTGACTAAATGACATATATTAAATGAGTAATATTATTACAATCACGATACACATTAGAAGTTAAAGGCTGTTAGAAACTAATAGTGTTTGTCATTTTGACATTGTATCATTTATTGTGCTTAATCTGTTATTTCTTTGCTTATAGGGGCTTTTTGAGTGGTTGAAGTCAGTGGAGCTGAGGTCTACTGAGGAATTCATAGTCGGAACTGACCTGGAGTCGGTCAAAGAGCAGCTATGTAATCTCAAGGTGAGTTTGTGCACCAGAGTGCAATTTAGGAATGCTGGTCTTACATCAGACAAAGACTGTGACAATTGTGAGCTAAATGTTTGGTCACCTATCCTTATTTTTTTATTTCTTTGTTTATTTTTTTGCTGCAGGAATTTAAGCGGGAACTTTACCAGAAGAAGATAGAGATTGAGAGCCTGAACCATCGCTTTGTGTGCCGGCTGTCTCCAGGCTCTGAGCGCCCGGGCTCAGTGTCTCCACTGTGTGACTTCAGACTGCGTTGGGACAGCCTGGAGTCAGAGACAGTCAGCAGACAGGTGAGAAAATAGAGTAGATGAAATTTTTTAAAAATGGATGACTGATAAGTAACTCATGTTGACTTTAGATGGCATCAGCTGGTAATGATCATAATTCTCATCTTAACATTTTCTATACATGTGTTATATTTTCAGCATCAGCTGGAGTGTGCTCTGCTGGGTCTGGGTCAGTTCCAAAACACACTGGATGAGCTGCACACATGGCTTTCCCGGACCGCAGAGCAACTGCAGGGCAGCCAGCCAGTCAGTATAGACCTGCAGACCTGTGAAATAGAGCTGGCTAAACACAAGGTTGGTTGATGGTTGGTGTTTCATTGCAGGGCTCTGTGGTCAGTTGTAGACTTAAATTGCATTTATCTCTTTGAAACTTTCCAAACAGACTTGACTTTATCTGTTGAAAAACACTTGAGTTTGAGAAAATGTTCCTTATTTCTTCTTCAAAGGTCTTGCATAATGACATCATGTCCCATGTTCGCACAATGGAGTCACTGAATCAGGCGGGGAGGGGACTGCTGGAGGTCGGGTCTGGTGATAGTTCTCATGGTCTGCAGTCTCACCTTGAGCAGCTAAATGAAAGCTGGGAGTTTGTTCGCTGTGAGGCTGAACGAAGGCAGCTGGAACTGGAGAACAGACTAAGTCAGGTAAAGAGAAAAAAAAAGATTTATATTATTTTGTTACAGTTACAGCTATGACATAGACTGGATAAATACATACTTTTTTACAGTTCAATATACTGTGTACTAGAAAACAAGATAGAATAGTGTGATTTCCTATCAGAGTGTGATGGTGCCATCTTGTGGTGATTGTCTGGATAGGACAACTAATAATGAACACAATTCACAAAGAAATCACAAATGTGTGCAAATGATAATATATGATGGAAAAGTTAATAAAGTGAAATCCTATTCATAGATTTTTTTTCTTTTCTATTCCAGGTGCAAGATGTTACAATGGAGATTCAGGATCTTCTGCAGTGGCTGGAGAACACAGACCTGAGATTGTCCTCCACCAAAGCCATGTGGGGAATGCCAGACTCTGCCAGTGAAAGGCTTAGTGTACACATGGTGAGATCTACCAAGATTTTAGCAATAATATTTAAAAATTTAAGTAAGAATTTGACCCCCCGACCATTGATATAACAGTCCTCCATATAGTCTGACTTTCTTAATTCTCCTCACTGATAACAGGATTTATGCAATGAGATGGAGTCAAAACTTCACACCTTCACAGATGTGAAGAATGCCATCCACAGGATGCTCGAGAGCAGCAATATTGTGCGGGGGTCGAGCACTGAACACAGCCTCTCGATTCTTGAACAGAAATGGGCATCTGTTTACAGCAAAGTCCAGGAGCGAAAGGTTATTTAACTTGACTCAACCATGTTGTACTACCTCAAATTAATTTGTTTTCTATATGAACTACTTTTATCATGAACACATGTACATCATTTTATTGTTATGCTTGTCTTACAGGCTAAACTTACAGAGGGACTGAGTCTGGCCAAAGAGTTCCACAGTAACGTCCAGGAACTGCTCACTAAAATGAGCAAATGTGAAGAGTCTGTTGGGCTTCTTCCTTCTCCCAGCTTTGTCCTGGAGACTGTTTGCGTTCAGCTGCAGGATCATAAAGTATGACTTTTAGTACTTGCTGGATTCTTCCGATTCAGATTCATTTGTAAACGTTTACTGAAATGCCATTTTATTTGTTTTTACAGACACTGATGAATGAGGTGAACAGTTACTGTGAGAAAAAGACCACAGTAGAGAACACAGGCTGTAGACTAAGTGAACTGAGCAGGAAGGAAGACTGTGATGTAATTCATAACCTGATAATGACTGTCCAGGATCGCTACAAAAAACTACAGCAACGTACCTCAGAAAGAGGCAAGATGCTGGAGGAAGTCAAAAAGAACGCCAAGCAGGTAAACCACACTATCACCTCCAATATGAAAGGAAGATGATCATTTTCCTGTTCCAAACTTCACAAGGTCTTTATTGCTCACATTTCAGTTCAGTGAATCTTGGCGCCTACTATTGGACTGGATGACTGAAGTAGAGCAGACATTGGACACACATAAAGAGATTTCTGCGTCTCATGAGGAGATTAAACAACAACTGTCTGAACAGAAGGTACAGTTTCCATCACGGTGAATACAGATTGCAATATGTTTAAAAGAGCCTTTATTGATTAATTGTTTTGTCATTAGGAGTTCCAGAAGCTGCTGAGGTCAAAGAGGCCCATGTATGAGGTGACGCTGAAGAGTGGCCGCAGCCTCCATGAGAGAGCTCAGACCAGCCACGACAGACAACATCTGGAAAACCTACTGGCTGAACTCAAAGACACATGGGACACCATCAGTGGCAAGTCTATGGAGAGGTACTGGCTGCCGTTTAAGTATGAACATACAGAGTACAATATCTTTCAAATGAGGCAACAAAGGTTAAGTTAATTCATAGTAATGTTGACAAGGTCCTTTTTTGATTGTTGTTTTCTCTTAGACAACATAAGCTGGAGGAGGCGCTGCTATTCTCAGGCAGATTCACTGATGCTCTCCAGGCTCTGAATGAGTGGTTGTACAGAGCAGAGCCGCAACTGGCTGAGGATGTTCCTGTTGGTGGAGACAAAGACATGGTCAATAATCTGATAGACAAACACAAGGTACAATGCAATCACTGTGTTAACGTTAAGTTGCTTTTTATATATTTCGGTGCCACTTTCTTTATATTTCTGTGCTAAAAGAATATTGCAGCTCCTTAGCAAATATTGTCTCTCTCAGGCATTTCAAAAGGAGTTAGGGAAGCGAGCCGGATGCATCAAGACCCTGAAGCGTTCTGTCAGGGATCTGACCAGAAGCAGCACAGCTGATGCACACTGGCTGCAGGAGCAGATGGAGGGCCGCTGGGAGGCTATATGCAAGCTGTCAGTCAGCAAGCAAGACAGACTGGAAGCTGCTCTTCAGCAGGTAGTTTTTATCAGCTAAACAGACCTAACACTCAAACTTCATAAAATCTGTTTGTAGTTTGGGTGTAAACTTTTCTTTTTTTATTATGAGTAATACAGACAGTATTCTAGACAAAAATGGATCTTAATGCACAAGTCTCGGGCACCACCAGCTTAGTTGGTTTTATGTCGGTCAGATACTCTGATAACTGGCATTTGGACTGGAATGATGTGACTGAAAGTTTGTACTATATATTAGAAAGCTGTCATTTAGGTGACAATGAGCATGTCTTGAACAAACCTGGTGTAATAGATCATTTTCACAGCAGATATTTGTCCAAATGAAATAGTTGGACAAAAATAAATTAGGGTTTTACTTTCAGGTTTAGGAAAGTGTGTTGGGTGGGCCACACTAAACCCATGACAGTTTAACATCTAGAAGATGTAAGGTGTTATATCAAAACACCTTACATTTTTCCCGTATTTTCTGCATGTGTTCCAATTAAGAAATAATGATACTGTATGGTCATTATAGCATTGTTTAAACATGAACTCTAATGACTTTTGTACAGCACTGTATATTAACGTGACAGTGTCTTGAATGTTGGCATTTGTCCTTTAAAGAGAGCAAAAATTGATGTCTTCTTCAAGCCAAGATGGTCACTTGGAAACATCACACATACCAAGAATTAGGGTAGCGAGCTGATATCTGCCCATGAATAAATACGCAGGTTTTAATCCCAAAATGTGCATGTATCTTTCTTCGTCCTCTTTAGGCAGAGAAGTTTGATGGCCTTGTTCACTCTTTCATGGAACACCTTACTGAGGCAGAGAGGATATTGAAATATGGGCTAATACCTGAGGAGGAGGAAGCTTTGCTTGCCTTCCGCAAACAGCACGAGGTCAGTATAACATGATAATTTGCTACAAAACGGCAAGTTGGTGCTTACTAGGCTTCAGTATTTTGCTCAAGGGCAGTCAGGAAATGCCTGAGCTCAATTCATCTTTCTGTTGAATGTTTGCTACCGTTGAACCAGGTGCAGGTTATGATGTGACAGTTATATGTCAGGACTACGATAATGGCTCATCCCATGTGTGTTACAAAATGATATGATCCTCCACAGGAATCAATGAGTGTGTTGCAGTCTCAGAATGTGGAGTTGGACAACATCCATTGTCTGGGTGAGGAGATTCTTGCCTCCTGCCACCCAAACTCTGTAATCACCCTCAAATCGTGGATCAGTGTCACCAAAACCCGCTATGAGGAGGTGAGTACTTTCATGGCCACATTTCTGCAAAATTATCCTCCTTTGGAGTTAAAAATATCACAGCTTATTTTATTTTTCTCTTTATTTGTTCCTTAAGTTAGGACATTGCTTTGAACACAGGTTGTTGGTGACAGGTGTCATTTTATCCCCGTTCTGAGTCAGGTACAAACATGGGCTCAGCAGCAGGGCCAGAAGATCCAGGCCAGCTTGTCAGCACTGGAGGCAGAGAGAGAGGAGGTTCAGAGACTTCTAGACTGGATCTCCTCTGCAGAGGAAGCCCTCAACTTCAGAGATCAGGAGCCTCTGCCTGAAACCACAGAGCAGAACCAGGAACTCATTGAGCAACACACGGTGTGATTTTTATTTCTCTTTTCAGGATGCAATACTTTGTTACTTATTTAAATCACAATATTGTAATGTTTTCTTTCAATGTTCCTTCCTCTCTCTAGGTATTCATGGAGGAGTTGAATAAAAAGTTTCCAGAGGTCGAACAGGCCACAAAGACCTGCAAACATAAGAGGATTCCTAAACATCAAGTGTCTCCAAGTAAAAGGCCACTCACAAGTAAGACAAAGTTGTTGTCAATAGTAATTAACATTTCATAAACATGAAAACTGTCTTGCTTGTAACATAAGCATTAACAGCTTCAGGTCTATCAGCCTGCCAATTATGAGTTCAGCACATGTTGTTGCCTTTGTGTTACAATAGTGTTTCTCTTTCTCCAACCAGAGAGGAGGAGCACACAGAAGCTGCAGCCTGCTGTACCAGTTCCCCTGGAGCACCTTGACCCCCAGACTCCACAGCTCTGTCAGCTGGTCAGTCAGTGGCAGAAGCTTTGGCTCCTGGCTATAGCGAGACAAAGTTGTCTAGAACAACATCAGCAAACACTCAAAGAGGTGATTGTTGCCTTTTGAAACTGGAAGTAAAAAAAACAGTTTTGTCCCTATTTAGTTGGTTTTAAATTTGAGGTAACATTTGAGGTAATGTGTTTTTTGGACAGATGGAGGAATTTGCACACTTTGACTTCAACATCTGGCGAAAACGTTACATACAATGGATTAGTCATCTGAAGTCGCGCATCTTAGACGTGTTTCGCAGCATTGACCGTGATCAGGATGGACGCATCAGCCAGAAGGAGTTTGTTGATTATGTCCTTGCCTCAAGTAAGACCCACTTTGCATGATTCACTTCTGTTTTGTGGCAGTTCATACAGTTCTTACTGTATGAACCCCATCATCTGAAAATCAAAATTGTTCACCCTCCTTTTTCCACTACTCACCCACCAATGTCTGGCTTTTGTCTGCTGTGGGACTAAATACATATGCATTCACCTTTGGGTAAAATTAGTTTGCAATATTCAGGTTTTTATCTACTTCAGCTCTGATTAGCAGTGATGCAGTAAACCTGACATATAGTTGAGTATCCAAAATTTGTCTTCTACTACTTTATTGACGCAGCCTTCTGAATGTTCAAACACAACTCTTAATATTGATGCAAATATGGGAATGAAACTTAAATGTATTTTACGTCAGATCTGCAGTGTGTAATTCAGTTAACACAATTCAAATACTTGTTGGTTTTATTGCTCATACCTGTAGAGTTCCCCACCAACTCTCTGGAGATGAATGCAGTGGCAGCCATCTTTGACATGAATAGTGATGGCTTCATTGACTACTATGAGTTTGTAAGTGCACTTCATCCCAGCAGAGATCCATACAGGAAAACACTGGATGCAGATCAAATCAATGAAGAGGTATGAAATCTGTGCACACAAGAAAACACACTAATGTAGTTTGATTCATTAGAGTGGTTGACACTGTCACACTGACTCGTTACTTGTCTTTTGTAGGTGAGTCGACAGGTTTCAAAGTGCAATTGTCCCAGGAGGTTCCAAGTGGAGCAGATAAGTGCCAATCGATACAGGGTCAGTTCTTTTTTTAAAAAATTAACAGAATAAATAACAATAAATAAGCCTAGAAAACCTGAAAGTGGAGTTTGAAAATATCACACCAACCACTATGAAATTTCAAAATATCCCCTAAAATATTATTACCCTATGCTCTGTTAAATATATTGCTGTGACCTGAAAACTGCTTTTCAATTGTACTGTGTGTTTGCTGCAGTTTGGAGATTCACAGCAGCTGCGGATGGTTCGTATCCTGCGAAGCACGTTGATGGTGAGAGTGGGAGGAGGCTGGACTGCTTTAGACGAGTTCCTGGTCAAGAATGACCCCTGCAGAGGTCAGCACACTATTTCCAGTTACTACCAACAGTTTTTTTTTGTTTTGTTTTTCTTTTAAATATGAAAAAGCACATCTGACTGACAAAACATCTGTGCTAAGAGCTCTGATCACAAGTGGACAACACTCAGTATGGATTTGTCTCCTTGTGATTAGAGCTAATTTGATTGCTGTATTCTTAAACACACACACAATTCTAATTTTATTCAGCCTGACTGTACAGATATGTCTTTTGTAAATTTGTGTGTGACAGTGTAAGCACATATGTGGGTATTGATGCAAGAGAGTCAAGACGAGGTTAATGAATAAATACTCTAAGTGCACAGAGGTAAACTAGAATAAGATTTTAACCTTACCAAAAAGATAATCAGTGTTTAATCAGTGTTTATTGTATTGTACCAATCTATTGTGTATATTGTGTAACTCTAGTAGCTACACTGTATATGCTGTCATTGGTGTAAAAATACTTAAAATGTACAGCTTTGAACGGTACCAGTTCAGAGGCAGGCAGACAGATTTTAATGGATCCTGAAGACTGATTTACATTCGTGTATCCTAAAGAATGTAGTGACGTGTATCCCAAACATCTGGATGTGGGTTTTGTTATCTGACCTGAACACCAATTCAGGATGTATTTTGTGTGTCCACTTGTGATAAGCTCACTCAGATTGAATGTTACTATACGATAAACTACACGTTTGATGCCAGACTGTGTCTCCTTAACAGTAAAAGGTCGGACCAACCTGAAGATCAAGGAGAAGTACCTGTCTCCTGCAGGAAGCACAGCTAAAGGTTTGAGTGTGAGCAGATCCAACTCGAGCCTCAGCCTCTACAGCAGTGCCTCTGCCCCCACCAGCCCCATGACACGCAAGGTAAGACTTCATTTATGTCTTGTTACAAATGGCTGCAGCAATATCACGTTGTTTTGTTATTCCTTCCTATTCTGTTTATCCTTTTCATTCAGTTGCTATTGTAGTTTCAAATTCACATCGACATATTTACGACTACAATCGTGCTGTGCATTTCATGAATATTGAACATTGCATAGTGAGTCTAACATACAGTATTTTGTTATAGGCATTACTCCGCAGGAGTTTCTCAGGTGATCGCTGCATTCGTCCCAGGAGCTCCATAGCTGCTTTGGCGTCTGATTTACAGTTTGTTACAACAGGGGAGGACATCTTGTCCTCACCATCAGGTCAGCTTGTCACTATATGCTGTGTCACCACGCTTCCTCTACATACACACATGTGAAAAGAGAATCTGGTGAATTAACCCTATTCTGTGTGTTTACACACTTTTTGCACCCTCCAGATGAAGCTGAGAGGTTACCCACATGATTGCCTCTGCCTCCAAGCAGCAGGTGAATGCTGCGACGCTGAATCCAAACTCACAGCCTCGGGGCCTTGAAACAGAGCAATAGGTTTCAGTCAAATCTGAAAAGCGACTCTGACGGAAGATGCAAAGTACACGACAGGTGATGCAAAGAGTCTTTAGCTGTGATAAGCTTCTGTGAAGAGAATGTGTGGAAAATTAGGATTTTGAATTTCATACAGTACGCTACTGATCGCATAGAGAGTTGAGAAGTTCTGCATGGGTGCTTTTTGCATGAAAGAAAGAGCCTTGCTTAAATTAGATCATGTTGGTGTTGTTTTTTTTTTTCAGCTTGATATTATTTTATGGTTGTGGTGATAAGCAAAATAAACAGTGGTTAAACCTGAGAGTAATGCTTGTTCGTGGGCATTAACACCCTGAAAGTGATTAAAATGTGACATACAGCTAGAACATATTTGTATATGATATGTGAGGGCATTGTACTGTTTGACTGCTCCCAACTAGCATCCAAAAAAACATATACCAAAACCATTAGAGGGTACAGCATGCTGTCCGTCCTTTTGATGTTGTTTTTGTTTTTATTTCGATTATTTCACTCCACAAAAAGTTGCTGGCAGGGCCACATTGTTTCTCTCTTTTCACTTTGTTTTGATGCCATGCTTTGAAATTCTTGCGTATTTTTTTTTTATTCTATATAGCAAAGATCTTTTAAGCATTGGAAATGCTGTAATGAACAATGCACTGTAGTGCAGCAGGTCATTGTTGATTGTTGTTGAGATTATTTTCTCAGGACTGGTTTTGCTTTTCATTATATGTTTGTCTGTGGAACATTACTGTGAAAGTGTAGGCGTAACGTTAGTTTTCTTCATAATACTACTTCTTCAGCACATTATTTTTATAAAAATGCACTTTCCTGCATCCAACTACTGATAGCTTCTTTTGCTTAGTGGGAAATGTGGCAGTTGTTGATAAAGAGAATTACTTTTTAAACTCTTTGAAACTTTCAATTTTTTTTTTAGATTTTATTTACAAATGTGTTACAGCAGAATGCACTGGAGTTGAAGCTGTATGGTTTCTTTCTGTCCTTTTCAGCATATTTTACCAAAAGCAGTACACGTGTTGTGTTTTATTTTATTTTTTTACTTTTCCTGCATTTGATGTTTGCTCACCTTGATCTCCTCTCTTTTTTTACAGTTACCTTAGCTATAACTTAAAGGTGATCCAGAGGAATCAAATCTAAATGTCATATTACATTTGATTACTCCTGATCCTGCAAATACCAGTATGCATTGTTTTAGCAGACTAGAAGGAAACACACTCTCAGTGAGAGAGAAGCAACTGCAGCTCCAACATCAGTCGACTCCAGGGGCTGCTCAGTGCATCACTGTGCCCGAGGAAATACTTTACAGTCTGCATTTTATGTATAAGTATCCCTTTGTAATATATCTATTAAGGGTAAAGGAAGTAGCTTGTGTACTTAATTGCATTTGTTCTATGCAGTTGTGAAAAAAGCATTTTTTTTAAGTCAAAAAATGTTTTTACATTATAAAATACCCTTTCTTCTTCAGTGTGTTGACGTTTGGAGAAGATTGATAATTTACTGTACTGTACAAAAAAACTATTGCCGGATTTCACTACTATTGCTATGCACCCTAACCTTTCTGTACTGTAAATGTTTCTATACCCAGCACTCCTTCTGATGTCTAATTTAGGTAAACTGTAGATGAATGTCACTAATAATTTGAAGTCCACTATAAAAAATAAATAAGTTTTGTAATGAATAAAAAAAGTTGCCACTGTCATTAATATAATGTAATATAATGTAAACTGCAGAATGTTTGTACTAGTTTGCCAGATGTTAAACAGAAAGCAGAGATTATTAATTTGATATAGAGATTGATGTACAAACTACATGGATAGTTTAATGTGAGGACAGTTTACAATGCATTGGCTTTTTTTTGTTTCTGGTAACTTGTAGCACTTAACTATTTATACTGTAGTTGTGAAGCAAACTTACCTTTCATATTTGGCTACCTAGACTATGTTACTCCAATGCTCTTTGGTAACATATATTAGTGTCAGGGCTGTGTACTGGTAGGAACACATATATATTGCCTGCTGCCAACTAGTGGTTGGAGGCTTCAATACAACACAAAACCACCACTCTATCAAGAATCTTTGCAATCTATCAATAAAGCACTTCAAAGAATTGATATAGTATCACAGCATGAAATATTGCAATATTTTTGTGTATTAATTATTTTTCTTTAGCTGCTAAATACTGTTCTGTGACTGCATCTATCAGCGGGTAAACAGGAAGTCCAGTGTGATTTAGAACTTTTTCACATACCCACACAACTACAGGGCTGGGTGATCATCGGCTGTATTAGGTGCATTGCTATTTCTGTACAAATAAAGCACTTTTAAGTTAAACATAGATTTATTTATCTTTTAAAAGGTGCACCTTTGGAATGTTATACTGATAATCAATAATCCAAATACACAGTAGTGGCATCACCCATCACTGTAACAATAGAATAAGGTCAAGTGTTGACCTCTCAATCGTAGAAATGTTATCTGTATACCCACAGCTGGATCCCTGGCCTCCTGCTGATATCTGCAAGTGAGTCTTCGAGATCAACTAGCAGTGTACATGCAGTACCAAAAACACAGACATATTTGTTTAAACAGAGTCGCAGAAGTTTTGAGAAAGAAAGCAGAGTATTGTACTACATAAAACATTCATGATGACTCCAGGTCACAGCAGTGCCCTGGAAAAAAAAAATCCTGATGTTCTATCAAAACAACACTGTCCTGTGACTGACTAACCTTATTAGGTTTTTTTATGTATGTATGCATGTATGTATAGAATTTCATACATGCACTGTAATTAGAGAATGTAAATGAGTTTGCAGTTTCTCTCTCTGGAACATGTATTTTTTTAATTCTGTTTTTAACAAGTGGTCATCTTACATTCATCATTCAAATCAATGTCAAATGTGTTTTGTCAATGCTGATTCATCCTATCACTTCCACACTCTGTGCGCTACTCTCAGTATAGCGCTGTTTTGTTTGTGTTCTCCACGACATTACCGAGTTGCACACTGTGACACGTTTTTTGTCAAGACTGATGGAAGGCGCAAG
Organism: Brachirus orientalis; assembly: GCA_016785285.1. Lineage (NCBI taxonomy): Eukaryota > Metazoa > Chordata > Actinopteri > Pleuronectiformes > Soleidae > Brachirus > Brachirus orientalis. The sequence continues at coordinate 5,579,912 of JAFBJR010000425.1, forward strand.
GTGAAGGCATAACAGCTTCATGGTTCTAGTATGTAGAGACAAGTGCACTTGAACTAGGACTGAAAAAGCCAAGCAGTGCCCATGAAAAGTTTCAATGAATGCAATTCCAACTCCTTTCCAATTACACTCATGTGTGAATGTATATACAGTGCAAAAGTCTGCATTTGAGCAGTAATAAACAAAATACACCTTTCTGGACTCAAACATCACTACACTAACAAAATAATATCTCTGGGTCATGAGAAATAAAGTCATTATTGGTGTACAAGTAAATTCTTTGATCACAAGCCTACAAAGAACATTGTTGTTGAGTCTATTGGAGGGAACATGTAGTACCAGTCAGTGCAGAGGAGGGTGCAGGGGCAAATCAAATACCATCCAGTGGAGTTAGTGCCCAGCAGGAGTCATTCATTTGAGCTGGAATTTATGCTGAACAAAAGCCAGACTGACCCTGACCAAACACCCACTAAGAAATCACAGAAAGCTGTCCACAGTCATATTCTGGTTGGCTAAGCTGAGGTACAACCTTCCTGCTGCTTAAACAGGACATATAGCACTGACTGCATGTCTTTTTCTGCAGTATTTTCTACATGTCCTCCCAACAATCCTCTACTGTATGTCCCACATTCCCCCTCTTTCCTTTCTTCCCTCCTTAAGTCATTTCTTTTCACCCACCCCTTGTCACAAGAACTTCGGTTCCCCAAATGGATCCTTGGCTCGGCCCTCAGCTGTCACATGGTACAAATCAGAGATCTACAAAAAGCTCTCCACTTAATGTGTACTCATACCTCACAGACAGGAACATCAGAAGGCCAGAGGGGATTCTAACACATGAGGAGAGAAAGACCCTTGGCCCAGTTTCACCAGCATTGACTCCACTATACTTCCCACGGCCAGGTAGGTGGTTTGATTCTCTTCTAATTTGGAACCATGACAAGTCAAGTGATAAAAGCAGCTGAGAAATTTGAGTTGCTAATGTTGTAATCAAAAAATGTGTAAAAAATCCACAAAATACTGTCCACCTAACACATAGGAAAGCAATTCCCATCTTCATTTATGCTAAATGAATAATTTGACACTTGTGTGCAGATGCATCACAACTTCAACTTAAGATATTTGATTTTCAGTGGCTTTAATAAATGCATGATGGTTGTTCCAATTCACCAAAGTGACTTTTTTTTACAGACAGTATATATCCAGAAAAGCAATTCTTTTTTTGCAGTGCAGCAATTCCTACGTTCTCATTTTTTTCCAGCTCCCAGACCTCCTTTGTTTCTTTCTTTGGGAAAAATTAGAGCATATTATGTCAACTTCATTGTGAACTAATGGAGAAGTCAGGGGATCATCAAAGTCACAACAATTAATTACCTTGGATGACAATAAACAATTCTTATTTTTTTGTTATTTTTGCTCTAGACCACAGCGGTGGGTCAACATTACCTTTGCTGCTAAATCTCAGCCATTGTGTTGAAGACTTTGAACATGTGACACCACCCAAAAAAATTAATGTATGTTTAAATTCAGCTTGAAATGCTCTTCTTTTACTAAGGCAGTGATTTGGCCCCACCAATTTGGCATATTCCAAATGTGTGTGTTTTTATTTTATTTTATCAACTTTACTAATTGTGGTGACGTGTTTTCCTTTGCAGTGGAAAAGTTGACAGACTGGTCTTGACAGATGAGCAGTTGTGATCACCACGCCCAGTGTGGCTGTGAAATTAGAAATGCAAATGAACACAAGACAAGCTGGTTCATCTAAAATAGCTCCCTGTACAGTGACCAAAATTAGCTTTGGAATAAAAAAAATTCCAACTCTGTGTGAAGTGTGATGCGACAACGGCTTGAACTCTTCATCCACAGTGCAGCTTGTGTATTTAAATGGAGGTAGAACACATGGTTGTCTATATGGGGGGAGGGAAAAGGAAAAAGAATTCTCATGAAGCCTCTCCCCTTAACTCTTTTCCCTCTTTCGTGTGAGACACCACACACACAGGGAGATTAAAAGAGTGAGCATGTGGCCGACAATACATAGATTTTGAAACCACCCTCCAGTTGCGTCATTGGAGAAAGAGCACATGTGCGCCTGTGCGGCCCCTCCTCTGTCAAGTGGAACAGACACACGGAAGCACAATGTGAGCCTGGAGGACCCTGTGAGTGTAGGAGAAAAGGGGGAGGGAGAGCTCATGCACATGCATACACACTTGCGATGTTGTAACAGGAAAAAAAAACTGTGATCATGATGCAGTGAGAGGGTTCTGAATGAAAAGAGTAGAGCAGTGTCTTAAGAAGGTAAGAAAACTGTATATTTTTACATTTCAAACTGGATGTATGGGGATGTAATGGTTAGTCGACTGCTCAAATGTAGGCCTATCTGCTTCCTGTTTCATTCTATCTGCCTCCCATGCTGTGATGAAAAGAAGTCATAGATAGTTTAACATTTCAGATGCAGTGGTTATGAGTAGGGTTAGTCACGTTTAACACATGAAATAGCCACCAGTGTTTCCTTGTCCTTGTCCTTGAATGTGAATAATACAGTTCTTTGAATAATTACATTCTTTAAATGTTGATAAATGTCATTATTTGGTCATCTTATGGATATTACAAACTTACACCTGTAATCCTTCTGCAATAAGGAATCTATGTCCCCCTGAATCATGTATTCGACACTATTCTCCTATTACAAGATCAGATAAAAACGTGGTGCGTCTTCACAATTTTAAAGTTTTATTTATCCCCTTCTCACCACTTTAATGTGTTTGTTTATGTCACAACCACATGGTGCTTTTTATGTGAGCAGGTTGTGTGTCAGTGTGTGAAAGGTCAGGCATTTAGCCGAGAGCAAAGGATGGAATTATAGGCAGGGAAAGGTGGGGGGAGTGGGAAGGTCATTCCCAGCCACATGGGCACATGTCCTTGTTCTCAGTGACAAAGATTCAGATTCAGATCCAGACAACTTTATTCCAAGGAAGGCAAATATTTTGCAGCTTACCCCAACTACAAACCACAGAAACAACAATTGGATTACTGTAATAATTTCAAAAGTTAAAGTTAAAACATTTTTAAAATGAAACCTTTTTGTGCTTTGCCATATTTTGTTCAACAGATAATGAAGTCACTCAATTGCAGATTTGATAAAGCCATATTCTTAAAGAATATCACTAACTTTAAAGCAAAATTTCCATATGAAATAAATTACAAGTATATGTTCAGGTTTTGAACATTTATGTCTCACATTCTTCAAATCAAACTGCATTATGTTGTGTCTGTATTTCAGAACGTGTACGTCCACCTCATTCCTCATCATGTCGCTGCTCACACACGTGCTGGCCTGTCTGTTTGGTATGGGCTCCTGGGTGGCCATCAATGGGATGTGGGTGGAGCTCCCTCTGATTGTACCAGAGATCCCAGAAGGGTGGTACCTGCCGTCATATCTCACCGTCCTCATCCAGATGGCCAACATAGGTCCTCTTTTTATCACCCTGATGCACCGTTTCCGTCCAGGAACTCTGGATGAGCGGCCGGTCATCTACTGCATTGTGGGGTTGGGGATCATTGCTACATTCCTGCTGGCTTTTTTCTGGAGGGACACAGTGACTATAGCAGGCTCTTTGCACAGTGTTCCCCTGCTGGTTTTAAGCTTCCTGCTCTCTGTCGTAGACTGCACCTCCTCTGTTACCTTCCTGCCTTTCATGATGCGGTTGCGTCCACAGTACCTCACAACATACTTTGCAGGTGAGGGTCTCAGTGGTCTGGTGCCTGCCCTAGTGGCTTTGATTCAAGGGGTTGGTGTGGTCCACTGTCAAAATGCCAACAAGACAGCTGATAATTTCACTGTAGTTGACAGTGCTGAGCTAGAAGCTGTCTACCTGCCGGCTAAATTCTCTGCCCAGGTCTTCTTCATATTCCTCAGTGCTATGATGGTTGTGTCGCTGTTAGCCTTTATCCTACTCAACTATCACCCAGCTGTAGCTCGGGAGAGGAAGAATGACCTCTACTTCAGTGGGGATCTTAATACAGGGAAAAGAGAACAAGGTCTCTCTCTTCATGCTCAGACCCCAGAGCAGAAGCCAATGATTAGCCCCCTGGATGCAGTCAGGAGGGAACCCAGGAGCTCTTTTGGAAGGGGTACATACAGCAACCTCGAGGTGATCTTCATCTTTGTGGTGCTGGCCTGGGTCAATGCTCTGACCAATGCTGTGCTGCCCTCAGTGCAGTCCTACTCCTGTCTGCCTTATGGGAACAAGGCCTACCACCTAGCTGCCACCATGGCAGCTGTTGCAAACCCAGTAGCCTGCTTCATTGCCATGTTTATGCCAATTAGGTAATTTTAATTTTAAATTTCAATTTAAACTTTGATATTTATGTATTCATACAGCCAGATAGTGCAGGGTGTAACAGAACATATTCTTTGCTTCCAGGTCTCTCATCGTCATGGGTTTTATGACCTTGTTTGGGACTGGATTTGGAGCCTACATCATGTCAATGGCTGCTCTTAGTCCCTGTCCACTGCTGGTGCAGAGTGCCTCTGGAACTGTAGTCATAGTAAGACTCTGAATTAATTCAACTACATATATGTAGGGTATTTTTTTCTGTCTTGCACAAAAGGAGCTCATGCATCTAATGAAATATTGTGTAATAACCCAAAGATTTAGAGGTAGGGGATGGGGGGGTCATTTCATGTCAACTTCTTGACAAGTTGGTTCAATAAAATATATGGATTAAAATACAAGTCTAAGTTGAATTCAACTTTTAAACATAGTTAAAATGCATACAGAGTGAAAAAACACCCTGAGCCTCCTGAATTATGATACAAAAAAGCTTCTAAGCAGGCTAACATGAAATCAGCCCAGGAAATGTTGCAATCTCAGTGGTATCTGTGTATCAGGAACTGGATGTTATTCTAATGCATACCATCTACCTCCTCTGTGCTTCAGGTGCTGGCCTGGATCCTGTTTGTCCTTTCCCTATCCTATGTGAAGGTCATCATTGGGGTGATTTTGCGAGATGAGGGCCACAGTGCCCTGGTGTGGTGTGGGGCAGTAGTGCAGTTGGGCTCCATGGTTGGGGCCATATCCATGTTTCCATTGGTCAGTGTCTATGGGCTATTTAAGTCAGGCGATGCTTGCAACACCAAATGCTCAATGTAGATGCGAGATATGATTAAGGTAAACACTGTAGCACAAAATTAAAATACAAATAGCAATTTAGATTAGAAATGAATAACATATTCCAACCAACTACATAACTTATGTTACAGATAATCACACTTTTCCTCAAAGTATATTACATCCATGATGTGTTTGTCTCAAATGCATTTATACTTTACATAAGTATCTGTATTTATTGATTTTTGCAAGGAGCTGAACTCATAGCTAAAATGACAGTAAGAATGTCATTGTCTCAGACTACACAAGACCAACTGAATAGTACTTTAATATATAATAGTATGCACTACTGAGCACATTACAATTCATTCTCAATTCAGTGGTCAAAGCAATTTTACTTGAATTGTTGTGAAAGTGTAACAGACTGATGTTGCTTTTGTAAGAACATGTGCTATCTGGCTTTAAAGTGTGCCTTTACTTGAGATTTTTTTTGTGCTTTAAGGTAACTTGCTTTGTTCATTTTTACAAGAGTTTACTGAACACTGGTTAACTATGCTGAATAAAAAAAACAAAACAAAACAAAAAAACACTGTTTTTAATTGCTGCCTCAGAAAGGTGTATAATATTGCAGATGATCACTTCTTCCAAACCCAGCTTTATGCCCAGTGACAGTGAATGGATGGGTGTCGGACAGCTGATCTGCCACATTGTAGCACACCTCCTATGCTGCTGAACTTATATATTAAGAACATATTATGCATAAGAAAATAGCTATCCTGCAGCATGAGTGTATAATATACAGTGTGTGTTGAACATTTAGGGGCAGTGGCATGCACAGGCATTTGGAAGGGTAGGGACGAAAACTAAAAGTGCACCTATTGTGAAAAATTAAAAGGGCACTTAATGATACCTATTTTGATTAGAAGGCCAGATTTGAAATTGTAAAGGCATCTTATACTGCAGGGCACTGCATCACTTTTCTCCACTAAAATGCACACCTTTATAAATAATTTTTTTTTTTTAAACTTAAATTTAGCTCTGGAGGCCACAGCCAATAGCCAATTTTTTTTAAAAAATGTACATTTTCACCCAGAAATATAAATGCAGAAAGACACAACCTCTATGGACTAACTCTATTAAAAGAGATCAAACTGCAAATCAACCAAACCACTGCTGCTGGACTTCATCAAATTCACCGACGACTCGATGCCAAAAGCGGAAGTCACGTGTATACACACCCTGCCAGTTGATTAGCGAGTGGACTTCCGGTGCGCACCTGCTGCTGCCTCTCCTGCTCTTTACTCACCAAACGATTGTTTGTTTGTTTTCACCACGTCCGAACAGCCAGACAGGGTGAAAAACAACCCGCAAACAAAGAAGAGTATTTTCTCAGGCATCAAAAGTTATTTTACGAGGAACGTGTTGGTGTTCAAATCTCCCGCGATCGAAACGTGACGTCAGAGACGCCCCAAAGTCGCATTTTATTAAACGCCTGTCACGTGCCGTGGGGTCTTGTTTTAATACATAGTGGATGTAAAATATGAGCAGACCCGGTCCAGATTCACAACTAATCCACCAAGGTCAGTATGTACAAAACGTACATTTTGGCTTCTCAAGTCCAAGCCATGAGCAATCCCAAAGTGAATACAGACAAAAAAAATGCAAATAGTACAATTATTTAATACATTTGAAAGCTTTTTGACACTCCATATATTTATACACAATTTCAGTGCATCTGTCCCAAACTGGTACACCTCATGTTACATGTTTCAACATCATATAACTCAACTGTATATACTGTATAAATAATTTAGTTAAACAAAGACATTGGTTGTTCATATAATTTAGATTATCACACACATAAAAACTTTACATTTTGAAAACTGACAGGCATTCAACCTCGGCAGAGACCTGGTCCAGCTCATCAATCAGTTACACAGAGACCTGCGATTTGCAGTTTACAGGTAAGACAAACAAACATGTAAAACACAGTCAACAAACAACTGTATTTTTCTTAATTTGCAAATACAAATAAGTGCTGCTAGGTTTTTTTGGATTCTATTCTCACCAAACTATGGATTTTTTTTAAATTTTATTTTTACTTTTAATCAACAGTTCCTATTTTACTCATCTTTATTAATACACTGGCTTCATAATGACTTCATAATTCCCATAATGTGAGAATAAATGCCATTATTTTGACTCATGTCAGACATAGACAGTAACTCAGACATAGTCAGAATAACATTAATGTTAATGCTCGCTAAGAAAACAGCAATTTGTACTGAGTTTCCACAGTTTAAGTTGATACAGTACCTGTAATATTGTGAAAAGTTATCAAAATTGTCTTAACAGGAATATGAAACGTTTGATAATTAACTGGAATTGGGCTTACTTTCTGTCTATGTGTATTTTTTCCCAGGTTGAACCTCATGAAGATCTTCGAAAAGTAAGGGCTATTGTTTTGATTCTGGGTGGCCGCTGTGCCCCAGTCTTGTCCTTTGCTTGGCTGCTGTGCTATGAATGCAGTGTCTGTATGGTTGTATCGTGGCTACTGTGCCAATTATTTTCAATATGCTGGTGCATTTGTCTGTTCATTTGTCCCTCGCTTTCTCCTCCTTTTGGTCACACTGCTTAAGTCTTTTGGAGGATGATAGAAGGAGATATAGCCAAAAACAAAGTTGGCTGGAGCCAAAAATTGAGGAGAGATGTGTCTTCTCCATTTGGAGTGAAACAGTGGAGAATTAAGTGGCTTTTGGTCCTGTGCTTTTGGCAGCAAGTATTAAGTAGGGACTGATTCTGACCCGGGTCAATTTTGTTTTATTTGGAATTGGTGAGCTAGTCGTTTGGAGGACTTTGATCATAGCTGGACTGAAGGGTTTGTTAAAGTTTCTCTGGTATTAAACTGTAAGCTGGGAGTATTTTTTTTAATGTTGGATTTGATGAAACTGCAGTAATGATTGCTTTGGATTGTTTCAGCTTGCCAGTTTTTTTTGTCAAAACCAAAGTGTGTCAAAGGTGTCTGCTCTGTACAAAGTGGCAGCCATGTCGAAATGTTGGTGTGTGAATATTCACACACCAACATTTTATTTTTAGATGTATTGTCAAAGGGTATGTGTCATTTTCATATTGTGTTTTTGGATTCATATAAAGTAAGTTTGTAAAACTGTTCACAGCATGGTTTTTAACTTACTACAATGTTGGCAAGCAAAATTACTATCTTCCACTTAAATCTAATCTTCTTGTATCATTGTTATATTGCTATATACGTGCAGAATGTCCAACATGGCTGCCATGCCATCATTTGTGCTTTATTTCTGCCGCAGTGCCTGTCATGGCTGCTTCTGTCTACCAAGACTTCTATGTCATAACTGATTCTATTGCTCTACACCTGTTGTGCCATGACTGTATTTTGTGTTGGCTGCTATGCCCCCAGTATGTGATGTCTCAGCCTGCAATGAAAGTACATTGTCTTGGCTTCCACACTACCAAGTTTAAGCTTTTTCTCATCTCCTCTTTGAGTTTTGACATGGCTGCCGTGTCATGATTAAGTTTAGTTTCAAATGTTTTATTGAAGTGACGGACTTCTACATTTCCAAAGTAAGACATAAAACTAAAGCTTGCAGATGAGCAGTAAATACGGACTATGAAAATATCACATATGGCATTCCATTAGTGTGTCCTGCACTTCTTCAAAAACAACACTAGATGTCAGCATATGATCACAAGATCATATGCAGGCATCTCAGCGCTGCAGTTGAGACTTGGATTAATCTGCTGTACTTTGTCTAAAGGTCCATGACAGTGGGACAAAGATGCATTTCGTGCCTGGGCTTTGAATCACACAACATTTACATTCATCATTAATTTAAAGTCCTGGCTTGATGTAGATTTTTTTCCCCCTCTCCCAAGTACATAAATATTGTTGAGCCTCACTGGAGGTAGAGTGATGCATCTCTCTGTGGTGTTTGCCCAGGTCACCATAGTCACGTCTGCATCATATCTTCCTCACACTAAATCAGAGAGAGACTATGCATGTCTTATCTGTGTGTGTGTGTGTGTGTGTGTGTTTATCCTTCCTCCAGTCCATGGGGACAGGGAAGAATGAGGAACTTTTGGCCAGTCAGAGTGTGATTCAGGTCCCATTGGTTCCTCAAACGTCTGGGGTCATCGACAACAGTTCTCATACTTCACCTCACCTCCTTATCTCTTCCTGTAGTTTCTGTGAGTAATGGTTACTGAGTTCAAAACCTGCAAATCAGTTCACAATGATTTAAGCAATATCTACAAACACTGTATGTTACCTGTGACTTGGGGACATTCGAGACAAAAGTCTATGCAATGTTTTTCTGAAAATGGCATACATAATAGTGAACAGGTCCCTAAGTGTAATCATATCAAAATTGGAAAACAATGTGGCTCAGACAAGTGCCTAAGATGAATGTGGACAGCAGGATGACACAAGTGATATATTGAGAGTAACTGCGAGAGTGTAGTCCTTCTCATTCTGTCTGCCCTTCTCTCTTTTTCACTCAGACCATTTTTCATATCTTTATTTAACCATGCTCCTCTTCTTCCTTGATTCATGCATATGGCAGACTCTGTGACCGTAATTTCAATTTAAAACACATGAGGGGAAATCCTAGCCCGTGCTGCTCTTTAATGGGCCGTCATGGGATTGGAGTATGCAGAGAATGATTGAATTTTGTGAGTAGGCCAGGAACGATCAAGTCTTGCCTGCCGTTATGCAATCGACCATTCCCCTCTCACAACGTGACGTCTGCTAAAACCTAGAAGAGGTGGGGTGAGGGCTGGAAACCTCAATGTCTAGACCAGAAGAGAAAAAAAATATATTTTCTTTCTTCTAAAATGACTCCTGACTTTATAAAAGATCAAATTGGCTATCATATAAAAAAGGAAGAGTCAAGTGAGATGTGCTTCACCACTTCAAATGCAGAAGAGTTGAAACGGGCTGCTTTTAATGTGTGTTAATGAGTCCTTTTACACCGTAACGCATGACATCCTATATTTCTTACAGGCAGGCTCACATATGGATCCTATACCAACCCTGCCATATTGTTTTATGCATGTGGCTGTGTCATGTCTGTTTCCCTGGGCTCTCTCCACCTGTTCGGCCCACTTTGACAACGTCAAGATAAAAACTCTTGCTTGGCCCGAGGCACCAAAAAATTACCACTTTGTCCAAACTTTTTCACACCCACTGAGATGAATTACACTGCTGTGCTACATCCTTTCAATGAAGCAACAGAGACTACCTTTCCCGTTAAGTCCATTATATTCAAATGGGCCGGCTCTTTCTCTTTTTTCTTCCTCACAAGACATAAAGTAATCAAAAGTTGAAAGCAAACACTCAAGGAGGCACTTAGCAAAAAAGAAAAGCTTTTATGATAAAACATTCATATACAGTGCAGGAGACAGGTAATCTTTGAGGATGATAGGGTTGTCTTGTGGTCAGTTTCAGTATAGTATGGCTTGGGGAGCCTTGTAGATGAATGCACCTAATAACATCCCCGCCCACCCATCATCCAGTAGACCATCCAGGCAGAACAACTAATACCTGAGTGTATTTCTTCAGTGGTGTGAAGTATGCCTTAAAGAGCTGTTGGAGGCTGCAGTAAAGTAGGGTTCATTACCTTGACAGACTGATGACAGCTAAGACTGGCTGAGACGCACACGCACATGCACGCATACTGAAGTGAAGGCTAAATAATCTGCTGTTCCTGGTTATTGTGGATTGCATGCACAGTAGGATTTTATATTGTATAAATCAAAATGCCTGTAGGCTGCAGTCAAAATGTTTTCTGGAGCTCTAAAACATAACATCATTTTCTGGCTGAGTTATTTGGAGAAGACATCCAAGTGGGTGCAGAGAAAGTGTCTGGATTTATTCAAGTGTCGTGGGAAAAGGTTTCACTCGAATAGGTGAAATACTAACTGTATTATCTTCATTACTAGGAGTTGGATGAGAAGATTCTTGTCATGCCAGTCAAAATGTACTGTAGTTGCATGGAGTGGCCCTTCAGGCTAACTTGCCATAATGACTGGAAACACAGGGAAACAGATTGTTTTAAAGGCAAGGAAAAAAAAAGGAAAAAAAATTCTTATTCTAATTCTCTCATTAAAAATATTTTGGACTTTGGACAGTAACAAACTGTCAGAAAATATGAAGCTACAGACAAGTAATTAGACATGTATTCATTCCCCCTAAATAATAATTATAATAATTTGAGTTTAATGACAAGAGATTGGGGTCAGAAACAGTGGCTGTTTTTTTACTATTTAAAAAAAAAAAAACATATTTACAGGCCTCGTAGAATTTGTTTTCTCATTTTTTAATTATATCGTAACCAGCTTAGTTAAAAAAAAAGGAGGTGTAACTAGAACAGCTGATTTTCACCCCATGTCGGGAAATCTGTTTGCATGGGTTGCATGTGGGGTCAGCTTTAGGTCACACTGGGCATCCATTAGTGGCCTTATTTAGAGACTTTAAGAGGGGTGATTGGCCAGCAAAGACAAAGAATCATTACCTTTGCCCGCCCCCTCCCTGCCAGCAGTCAATAATGAGGCATCATTAAAATGAATAGATGGACATTCCCCTTTTCTCCGGATCCTTATTGCAAAATCAGTGTCAGGGGAAATGAAGATTGAGCTTGGAGAAGGCGTCTAAAAGCCTCACAGTGATTGTCATGAACTCATCTCCAGTGCCAGGCTCCTTTATCTACTGTAAGAGTCTGCACCTGCCTGAACTCTTGACTAGCAAGGGCTTTTACTGTAGCCCATTAAGAGCATCCCTAATGTGTGCTACATTGTACTTCAACATAAACATTCTGCATACGTACCGAATCATTTACAGCAAACATTGAAGGAATGATTGGTAGAGATGTCCTGGAGTATTTTTTTTTTTTCCATTAAGAAATTCAGCTCTCGGGCTGAACTAGAGGGTGCTATTGAATACACTAACTTTGATGTGGAGACTTGAGAAGTCACGTGTTGTGATCGTATAAACACACACTTGAAGATAATTCTCACTTTTCACATTTTTTAAGCTCAAACATCTGTCCAACCACTAAATTTTTATAAATCCTTGCACAACATTTCACGCATCACAAAAAAAAGAGTGAATCAAGCTGAATGATTGCAGATGGAGAATAAAAGACGGCACAACATTTTCCAGGGCCCCATCTGTTTGCCTTTCTGAGCGTCTCTTAAAGTGTCTTTTAAAAAGGTGATTTGTCTGTGCCTCAGCAGTGATGTGACCATGTCAGCATGTCGGCAGATCATCCCCTGGCTGTTGCTTTCACACGTGACGCGAAGCAGTCCCGTGAAAGGATCTGTGAACACCTGTGAAAGCAGACAGCCACACCCTAACAGATTAAAAAACACATGTAAACATGTGCTCAAACACACACGCACAAATACACTTTCACATGTAGTCCTCACCATCTCTCTTTATCATCCTCGACATAAGTGATAAGACGGTCTGTTTATGGTGTTCTGACATGTGTTTCTTAAGGATAAAAAGAAATCCCAATCCCAGAGATCAAATACTGAACTGGCTTATGGGACACAGCTATCAAAGGTCCCTCAGTATGGTCAAGCAATTATCTCTAACAGCATCTCTTAAAGCCACCCCCATGGTTCTCTCAACATGCCCATCATAACAGGTATATTGAGGATTTACTGCCTGCAGATGGCCGATGAGAGACAAGAGCAGGAGCTCCAGTCCAGTGCTGTGCCTATACGCTCACTTTATAAAAGGCCAAATCAAGGGCTCTGTGGGAATAGAATTGCGGGAGGAAGCGAGACAGTAAAGACACTGTATATCCATTCGGTGAAACTTCTAAGTTGTGCCCTCTGCCAGGTGCTCCCTCGGGGACAAAATGGCACACGCTGCTATCTTCATGACTACAGGGATAGACTTGTTTGCTTGTTTGTGCTGTTGCCTCTGCTTTGGCTATCAAGCTGCAGAATTGTTGTCTGTTAACTTAGTCCAGCAGACAGCCAATGAGATCATCAGTGGATCAGACCATCGTTTGGTCCCTTAATCATCCAGATTGAAAAAATAAATAAATAAATAAAAATTTGCATTACACTGAACATCATTGAAATCATGGAAAGTGTTACATAGACACACTTTTCAATTTTCTTGGACAAAACGTGTAGGTTACAAATCATTTTCATACCTTATCAGTAGCTAAAGCCAAGGAAGGCTGTCAAGCTACCGATGCATGTCAAAATAAGGCTGAGTTATTTGGAGATGCCAAATAAGGAAGGCAAGCATGATTTTTTTTTTCTTGAACTGATTGCCGGTATAAGATAGTATGTGTGATAAAACACTCTGGCAGACTGCAATATAAATACTGCTGCTGAGCATAGACTCTGACCCTCAGTCTTAAGAGGAATATGCAGTACACAGGTCCATGCAACTTACTGTGTTCATTTATTTTCCAACAAAACTGCTGTAAGAAAGCTACACAATTATGCATACTAATCACAAACCAACATTTGTGATTCTGTTTGAATTTTAAAATGTATTTAAGCTTTTAAATACTTATTTTCTCTCTTGTTTACTTATGAGAAAAAAATCAATACCACTCTCACTGTTGTTCCATTAAATATTTGGCTTACCTGAGCAGTAATACGGGGAGAACTCTGACAACAGTAACAAAACAAATACAGATTCATATTTACAGTTTATATTGACCAACCATTTATAAATGGGACACTGATAAAGTTAGTACCAAACTCTTTTCAAACTTACCAAATGTCTAAATTAACATGTTAACATCGAAGCATCTATTTTGGATAATAATTATTTGAAGCTTAAAACAAACAAGCAAAAAGTGACTATGAAATTGCTAATATAATACAACAATGCAATCTAAAGCTGTATGTTATAATGGCTGTGCCAATACTTGATTCTATTCTGCACTGACCTGACGTTGTCTCTGTACTGTGTCAAAGGGTACGTGCCCATTAGTAGACTAAGGTAAGAGGAACATGGTGCCAGGAAAAAGGGGCGTGACTGAATCTGTAAATAGTAATTCTATTTTTGGCTGACCACGGTGGTGCAAGGGAGCACCGCCTAGGCCTGCCTTCTGTCACTATGGGGATGGGCACTTCATAACTTTGCCGGATGGAAAAAGTCTGGAGGACTGGCAGGTGGTACACAGGAGCGTGGCACAGCTCCCATGGAGGAGAGCTGTTTTACTCATAACTACCCACCACTGACAATACTCTCTGGAAAACACACAGGCCTCTGCTTGTACCTGGCATATCAGCAGCATGTAGCACGTGCCCAGTTAAACTGCGGCGCTGGTTTATTTTCTACAGTTTGAAGACAGCTAGAAGACAAAAAAATATGTCCTCTTGAGTGATTTACTGAGGTACCCTCTCTGCTATGCTGGCAAAAGAAAAAATGTCATTATACCCTTTAGCAATTAGTAGAAATCACTGTAATAATAAAGCATATGTTTTAAAATAATAAAAACATATAAGGGGAGGTACTATAATCATTTTTGCACCTTGAAATTGTCCATGTCCAACTGTCCCCATTACTGGTTTTATTGCAGATATAGGTACACACTGGAACAGAGTGAGGTTTATTAAGGTCACACTATATAACTCCTGAAATGGCAAAGCCAGCTTAAGGAAAAAATCTTTTGAAGCATCACCATATGGACCATTCATGTAATAGTAAATTCATGAACCTGAGGGAAAAGTAGATAAGTGACTGAAAACATCATTTGGAAATAATTTTCCACTGTAAAATCTAATTTGTTTTGAAAGGTTTAATCTGTACTTGGCCTCTGGCCTATGGAAAAAGGTATTAAACACACACATTTTGCCAAAATGTAGGTTGTAGTTTAAAAAAGAACAAGCAAAAAAAACAAACAAAGATAAATCGCAACCACTTTGACAAAAAAATAAAAAAAAGGTGTGAAAAATAGGTTCACAGAGTCTGTAATATTCATGTTCAAATGTAAATACAATAACCGGAGACTCTTTATGTATGTCACCATAATATCATTTATTATTTAATTGTTGAGAACACATTAAATGCACTTAAAACACATTTCATTTTTCATAAATATCTCATATTAAAGAGAAACATGTTCCACCTTGTGCCTACACAGAAAAGCATTATAGAGTTACAATAATCTTGTAGCCGAGAAAGAGAGTAAGGCACAAAATAAGAAAACTTAATCATACAGTTTCATCATGCTATTATACTATTAGTCCTAAAATGTATTAGGAAGCTATATGGGAAGCTAGTGACAGCTAAATGATCCCCACCGTTAGTTTGGTGTGCATGCTCCAAAAAGACTGATAATGTGGAAAAGATGGCAGCAAGTTGAAAGAAGAGATGGTCATTTTATGACAAGACTGTGGAAATTAATCAACAATATTTGGTCTGGAGGCAGAAAGACCTGCTGTTTCTACAGTAAAGTGCATAATGTTCTCTATTTTTGTATGGGGAGCTGTTCTATAATAAAGTCTCCGACAGAAAAGGGTAACTTAGGACAATAATTTCACCAAAGACAAAATCCTTTGGTTTAATCAGATCAATTATTGCCAGCTGTAAGTAACAGTTCTGCCAACTCCTCAGTGGAATCACCCAGATGATGAGTGTAACTGAGTTTGATGTGCTTCCATTACTCCTGTGCCTGCAGTGCAAGATGCATAAGACAAATATGTATTGTCCTGTAGTATTATCATTAAAATTTAGCAGGTAAGCTTACCGTTGTTTGACTGTTTTATAGCTCATGGGGGGGGGGGGTTCTGCCTTTATAAGCCCCTGCAACCAGGAACTGTTGTCATAGGATATGTATTAGATATGTCTCTGATTGTCTGTGCATCATTATGTCATGATCGAGTAGGTGGAGGACTGGAAGACCTGGACAGGATGATTTTAAAAATAGGCACTAAGGTGAAAAGAATAATGCGAGATAGTAAAAATGGTACAAATCAAATTGGGGGAGACAAGTGAAGGAAAAAAAAAAAAAAGAGAAAGCTAAATAGCAAAATGCATAATAAATGCATAAGGCATACATATGTTCAAATACATGTTTATACAAAAGAATATACAATAACATTCAGTATAAATGAACAATGGAATAATAAAGAAGCAAGGAAAAAAAAAAATATAATTCTACAATTCACATACTCCCTACATATTTTCTTATCTGTTTAGCCTGTTTCCCTGTAAACAAATAATTGAAATGATAGAAAAATGTCATATAAAAACTTTCACTTTGGGTTTCCAACCGTTTGCATTTTTGTGACTGCTGCTGTCATTTGCTGTCAACATCACTGTTGTAAGGCACCGATGCGGCTGTTGCGGACTGACTGCACAAACAAATGAACAAAAGTGATGAAGCATGACACTTATTGTCCCATTGGTTTGTCCATGCACTAACTTGCAGATCAGGTTCAAAATGAAGATTGTCGTTAATCAACAATTGAAGAGTAAATTAGTCTCATTGAGCTGTTTGGTCCACTTTAGAACATTTGTTGTGAATTATTAAGGCAAGTGTAGTTGTATACTTTGCCCCTGATACCACTTACTTTTTTCCATAGTATAACATTAATTTGTATTTTATTTTGTCAAATGGGGCTTGCCAGTGATTGTCAATGTGAATAAGCAGCAAGTCTTTGAGTGAAGAGCTGACGGTCCAGTCCAGAGATCCTGAGCAAATATGTGGTGTTCATCATCTGGATCTCTTTTTCTCCTGTTTTTTTGATGATGCTTGATTGAGCGAGTTGCTGCTGTGGAGAACATCTGGACATCTATGCATGAGTGTGCACAGAAATGCTGGAGAGGTCATTTCTGATTATCTCGTTAACTGTGGAGACAAGAGAAAACTGGAATGAAACATTTTTTTGTATTCATAGAGGTGGCTTCATAGTTTCAGGTACAAGACTTATGTCATATGAAAAATGTTTTGTGTCCCTGATTTTTCCATTTTGTGAATTACATTTGAAATCCTTTCTCTTCCCAATTATGTCATTCATAGAAAAAATTATTTTTTTACTTAATCCAGAAATCTTAAAACTGCAACTGAAGATAAAAATGGAAAATGTTAGAATTAATGTCAGATGAGGTGACGCTCCACCAAATACTTGGCTTAGATATGTTAAAGTTGAAAAATACTGGGTATCTGTAGTCACAGTCCAAACATATCTATGTCATTACCAGCCTTTTAAAAGTCATATCGGTGCCGTACACCCATCTCTGCTTTTCAGTTGCCGTCTTGTCTTTCCTGCTCTAGTTCCTGTGCCCTCGCCTTTCCCACACTCAGGCAGACACGAATCAGTCTCCTGCCTTTATCTGGTCTGTGTTTTTTGGCAAAACAGAGGGAAGTGACTGTAAAGGCGACGGGGACCCCGAGCACGGCAGCCTTACACAAACAAAAAGCTCCTCAGTTGTGGAGCTTGATAAAGTGCACTGATGTAGGCACAGAAAAAGAGAGTCTGGTGAAAACACCTTCCATGTTGAGGAGCCGAGACAGGAAGTCCACCCACTCGAAGCTTCAAAGTGGGCATGCAGTCTGTTATCACTAGATATTGAACAGTGAAGCATCTGCACAAAAAACTGAGAACAAGATGGAGCCTTT
The DNA here is from genome assembly GCA_016785285.1 of Brachirus orientalis. Lineage (NCBI taxonomy): Eukaryota > Metazoa > Chordata > Actinopteri > Pleuronectiformes > Soleidae > Brachirus > Brachirus orientalis. The sequence continues at coordinate 5,597,655 of JAFBJR010000425.1, forward strand.
TTTTTAAAATACGCATCTCTTTTATTAATGTGATTTTAAAAAAAAAAAAAAAAAAAAAAAAAAAAGAGGGGGGGGGTAAACGGGGGGAAGTTATCACATCCAACAATGATACTAATGTCAACTGATTTATGGAATGTGAATATTTTGCAATAATATTTACACTTTCTGCCAAGAGTGGAGACATAAATAAACAGATTGCACTTTTTAAACAAGAAGGCACACACCTACAATAGCATGCCACACACTCACGTGCACCGACATACACACCCATGCACACACGTTGGGACTCACCTCCCTAAACAGGAGGAACTCCCTTTGGAAAAATCCAGCCAGCATTGTTGGCGTTTTAAACTCTATACTGCCCCGGGCTAAACAGGCATTTACATGCTGAATTTATTTTTAGCTTTGCTTTTGCAGGATATAAAAGAAAGTACAGGCACAGGTAACAATTAAATGATCAAACTTTAATTTGGCTGCTCAATTCTGTAAACTGAGAAAGGAAAGAGCTCCAGGAGGGGAAGGGAAAACCCAACAAATGTACTTTTAATTTTCCTCAGAGGGAAAGCAGTGGCCTTTTTTTCTTCTTTTCAGTCACGCTAAACAACTATGATGCCTTCTCCACCCACATGTTAACTGCAGCATAATTTTGATTTATCAAGTAATATTTTCCATTAGCATGTTCATAATGTTCCATTCCTAAGGAACAAGTGGTAAAGAGATGAAAAGGTAAAAGACTGGCCCCTGTGTTTTCATCGGTGGCAATGTTTCAGAAACAGGATGTGGCCAACTGTCACACCAAAAGACAATAAGTTGCCTATTTATAGCAGTTTGATGGGGCACCGTTTATCATTATTTAGTTGCAACAACTTCTGTGAAATGTATACATTGCACAGAGCAGTTGAAACCTACAGGTGCACAGGTAATGATCAGAACTATAAATAATCAAGGCATTGTAATATTTTATGTTTTGTAATGTATTTTTGTATTATTCTTTATTATTTTAAATGAGCTTATTTTTCCTATCTTTGCTTTGTAATTACATTTTTAAAAACAAATTTCCACATGACACTTCACTTTTGACTCCATTTCACCTTCCATGAAGTGACTAGATAACCACAAATATGCAGCACAAGGGAAGGCAGACAGACATGCTGGGGAACATTTTGTTCATATTGGAATTTGGTTCTGAAGAATTAATTCCCTTGTTTAATGTGGATGGGCACATTAAGTACAAGATCCTCTTTGCAAACTGGGACTTGTAAAGCTATTTTTCTGTGTTAAAAAGCATGTTGGGCTGTTGTTTTCCCACTTTTATTATTTGTATATGAAAAAAAAGATGACACTAAACTACACAGTCATGATGCAAAAACCCATAATGTTTACTGTCAGATATATACTGTACACAACCCACTCTGTGGCCTGGCATCTTTCTCGGCTGTATTGAAAACAAAATTGTTTTGTTTTTGTTCTTTTTTCAGTTTCCCCAGGTTAATAATGGAGAGCTGTTACTGGGAGGGTACCCTCTCATGAATAAACAAAAACAGCGGAAAAGTGAGCTCCAAATATTCCCCTAGTGAAAAAAAAAGTGGCCTGCTGGTCTGAGTTAAAGAGAGTGACATCCTTTATTAGCTGTAAACCACGGTACAGACCTGTCAGTACTTATACTTTGGGCTCGGTGGCTTGGAGCTCTATTTCAGGCAGGTGTGAGAGTGACACAAAAGTATGACTGTGTTTTACTGTGTTACACTGAACAACTTTAATGCACAATTCAGCTCCAGTGAGGGAGTGCCACTGTTTTCGGCAGTGGCTTGAAGCTCAACCTCTGTCTCTATCATGCGTGACTGATGGCTGAATTAATGCTGGACTTGATCAACATATTTGTCTGTATCAAGGGAGATATAAAATGATTTGCCACTGCCTGCTGGGACGGGTGGTCAAGTGCCTCTAGTGTACATGCCGTCAGCGTAGTGCATGCTTGAAACAATGTGATTTAACACTCGAGGGTGGTAGACAATTGATTCATTGTTTGATTTGTCTAACACCAACCATACTGGAAGGCTCAAATGAAATTCAGACCACAGATGGCACTGATTTACAGCCCCCTCATGAGTCTGTGTAGGTGTTGGCATGTGTCTGCCAAATGTTACTTTTAGACACCAAAACAGTGTACAATGATTTATAAAGAGTCAAAAATTTCACATCTGTAGGAAGTTAGTCATTTTAGCCCCTGGTTTTATGATTGCAAGCTAAAGCAAGTTGAGCCACATTCAACTTTCTTCCAGACATCTGTGGAAGGATAACGAAGATTTTTGATGCTACTGATCAGTGTTGTTTTGTTACAGAAAAAGGATTATGAGATTCCAATACCTTTTATAAAGACTTTAAACAATTACTGGCAAATTGAAAGTTGCACAAACACACCATCAACCCAACAGTGACTGTTTTATAAATATGAAACCAATGTTTGGAGGATCAGGTCCAGATATAGCCTCATGTTGCCTTTCCAAACATGTGGATTGTAACAGGAGGCTGTCTGAGCCAGATGTGTTCACACCTGGCCATCACAAGTTTTAGAACTTGGGAGCTGGCAAACCAAAGTCTGTTTAACATACAAATCAACATCCAATTAAGCTCTGCTTTGGTCTGATCCAACCCCTGAGGGAAAATGTGGCTAATAATTACTTGTTTGATTGCTTGGCTGAAAATTTCTGACTTTGTCCATCTGAAGGATTGAGAAAACTGCATCAGGTGGTTGAACTCCTCCAAATGTCCATCAGTTAAGCAGTATCCCAGTACACAGGAGACCTTTTGTAACCTGAAGAAACTTGTGGCTCTTTTGTTTCCACTTCATAATTTGGCTTGACGGCCTATTTATGTTGTATATTTTCTTCTTTGCAGAATAGGGACTGTTTGCCTCTATAAATCAGCAGTGATCTGACAGTTTTGCACAACTGATGTCATTTTGGAAGCAGTGGTGGTATTATCTGGGAGCAGCTAAATCCATGTTTGTCTGATCAAAATACATATTGATTTAATTTTCTGTTTTTTTTCTGTCTGGCTTTGGGACTGGAAGATGATGAAAAAAAGTTTTTCCAACAAAAATAATCTGTCATCAAGTACATCAACGGCCATTTGAACTTCTGCTGCTGCTACCGCTGCTGCAGAAAAATGCGAGCACTGTCTCTCTGTGATGGAGTATTAGGATATATTAAAGTTCCATTGCACAATACAGCATGAATTTTAGGGCAGTATTTATATGCTTTTACTACTATCAGAGTGTATCATGATACAACAACGATTGCAATTCATTATTATCAGTAATTGCAAATTTGTGATTTTCTTTTCCTCCTTAAACCAAAATTGAACGATACATTTCTTGAGGCAATAATGTGTCTTATTTCCAAAATCACATTGCGTTTCCTGCATGTAGCTGCCCCTGCTAATATATAATAAATATAATCAGTGTGAATGTTTTTTTTAGCTTTGGCTACTCAGTGTGCAAGGCCTAGCGCTGTAAGAAAATAAAATAAATGCTGGGCCAAAATGAATACAGCCTCTCGAAAGAGGACACAGCATGTGTGCCTTCAAAATACCATGCTTTAAATGAAAGTGATTTTTTTTTTTTTTTTTTAAATCAAAAATCCTGGATTTAATATAACACAACTTCCAATACTAGGTTCATCAAGCTAGTAGAAATAGTTGAAATTAAAAAAAAATGTATTGTATATGAACTTTTTTTATGATGCTGCAATTATTCTTTCATCCAGAAACCCAAGCATGGCTTATTTTGGCTACTCTAATTCTACAGAATGAACCTGAATTGCACTAGAGATTTTGTCAGTATTGTTAGAGGAGAGCGCAGTATGCCGGATTCAATAACAGCCAGGCTTCCTCGGAGAGCAGAGGACGCCCTGTGGTCTGGTGAGACACAGAGCCTTCAGGTCTGAGAGCTGTTGAGTTTCCTGAGTTTCCTGCTGTCGTAACATCAGCCCCTTCTGCCAAAGGAGACTGCCTGGCATTAACCTGGTAGACAGGAACTTCACCTTTCCCCAGCCTCACTCAGCTGACCATCCACAACATGACCTCTGAACTGTAAGTTGTAACGGAGATTTCCTCCCAGGGACTTCTGATCTCACTTCAAGTCTCTTGATAATGAAGAGGCAGAGGGCACCCTCCTGAACTTCTCTCACTTTCACTACACAAATTAACTGCAGCTATGTTAAGGTCAAGGACCTTCACACTGGAGCGGGGGGGTGTTTCCTTTGCTTACTTATACCTCCTGTAGTAGCCTAGTCAGGTTTGTGAGAAAGAGAACGTAGCTTCCTTCAATTGTAGCACTCAAGAATCTCGGCAGTGTGAGAGGAAGTGCATCTGAGTCATAGAAACACTTTGATATAAACACAGATAAACACTGGCATTATATCTGTGCAGAAGCTCATAAATACAGACTCGGGAGTTAAACCTCATTTGAACTTGTGCATTCATGTGAAATTGATTTGGTGGGGAAGCCAAACTAAAGCTCAAACTTGCTTGAGAGAGACAATTGAATTTCCTGGTACATATTACTTTTGTTTCCTCACAATATCAAATCTTCTCTCGGCCTCGGCAGAAACACTTAATGGACAATTTGCTGCCTCCCACACATAGCTCAAACGGCTGGACGCAGAGGCTGGGACAGTGTCACTTATCATGTGCTAGAAACCAGTTACATCGAAACTAGGGCGGGGTCAAAGATCAGAACACACAGAAATGACACTGAGATGGAGTGACTGAAAAGAGAATGAGCGAAATGGAGAGAGACACAATCATCATTCCCTCAGATAAACACAAATGGAAAGAGACAAAGTGTTCCACTAATGCTTCATCATGATAAAGTGGTTCATAAATTCATCTGAGCTTTGCAGGTAGACAGCTACTAATCCATCCCAGGGATCCCTTTGGGCTTAATGATGTGATGATATGTACAGACAGCATATTTCATCCGTACAGCTAGGCTGATGTGTGAAGCTCTGTGCTCTCCCATGTGGAAGCACTCAGTCTCCACACCTGACAGATGAGATGGAAGAGAAGAGATAGGGCTGCAGAGTGAGTTGGTTTTAAAACAAAGCCGAGTTTATACTGAGAGTGCTGCAGAATCTCTGAGGTGCTGGGGAGATACCGTTGTGCTATCGGCCTCAGCCAATCACCTCCTCATGCTCGGAAGGTTAACAGTGGTGCCATGAAATTAATGATTTAGACACAAGTGGAAAGAGATAACTGTGAGAAATAGTTGACGGGTGAGGCCATATAGTTCAATGGGGACAGCAGAAACATGTCCCCATCAAAATACTATTTTCAGCTGCTTTTACTTTCGGTTTGATTCACTCAAAGAGTTCTGAGGAGAGAAGGGAGGAGCTGAGGTTTGTGCGTTCTGTTCTTCTGTCATGCTTTCACAGTCAGTAAGCAACTGTATCCTTGAAGTAGACAGTGATTTGTAGAATGTGTCAGCTCCCAGCTTATACATGCTCTACTCTCTGAACCTCAGTGGTCAAATAACACCTGCCACGTAAGAGAAAGCAAGAAACACTAGCTTGAATTAAATACTGCAAAATGCTCTGTTTTCTAGTTTTAAAAATGTCATTTAAAAATTTAAATGTGATCAAGATAAAGTCTTACAATGGTCTGTATACACTGTATATAGTCTTGATGGCCACTGAGAGCTGCTTTTTACACCTAAATATTTCACCCATATTCAAGGACACATCAACATATAGACTAGCGGAGTTGGGAATTGAACCCACAACCTTGAAGTTGGTCCTAGCAATTTATTTATCATAATTGTTGTGCATTCAGATTATAAATGAATTTATGAATACAAATGTCCTTGTCTGCTATTTGTTCAAGCTCCATCATTGTTTGTTCAGGTTAAAAGAAGTAAAAGCATTAATGAGAGAAAAAAATAAGACTGTGATTGCAAAACTGCTGTTTTTGATGCAACACCTAAAAAGACGCTACAACATTTGTCAGAAGAGGGGTGGGTAGTGTGACTCGTCTTTTGGAGAGGCAAAGAGAAAAGAAGAAATAAAGTTTAGAGTGTGAACACTAAGTGCTCTGATGTCACTGAGGAGATTTGCAATCAATATGGCTGCTGCTGTTTTTAGTCAAAGACTCCTGGCTCAGGTGGATAGAAGAGATGAAGCAGCCTTGAGAAATAACACTGACAAACCTCTCTGAGTCTCATGTAGAGTGTGTAGAGACAGATCTCTGATCTCCACCTGTGAATCTCTGATGGGCCTTACTTTTCAGAGGACATGCTTTATGGCTCGCTGCAGTCAGATGAATCGGACATGTTTCCCAACCAAATGACTCAAAACATGAGACACTAGGTGTCTGCCTTGTTAAGATTAACATGAAATAGAAATGCTGTGTTCCAGGCTTTAAAACAACAAACCAAAAGCAGCCCAAATTAGAAATCCAAAGACAACAGATTTTACTTAGCCCCACCACTGATGTGCTTACTTTGGCGACAGCAGTGTATAACCTTTGTCTTTGATCCTGCCCTCTGCTATCTCACCTTATTCTGTGTTTCTTTGAGAGCCTGCTCCCCCCCCCCATTTCCTCCCAGACCCAGGAGGCCGCGGGTGTGCTTGCTCATGGCTGCTCTCCAGGGAGGATGAGGGGGAGGTGTTTACATGGTTAGAGCTGCTCTCCCGTGCCCTCATCACTGACTTCACTGAACGTCTTCGCACAGATTGTCCAGAGTACATTGCAAATGTAAACGTATTAATATAGAAAAATCTGAATGTGAAACTAGAACAATAATTATACCTACAATTAACAGTAAACAAAAATCGATTCTGTCCTGCAGTACAGTGGGTCATGGAATTGTAAACTGGGCATTTGTAAGACATGTGATTGATTCCTAATGCAATATACAAAGTCCTTCAAAATGTCTTAGTTGGTTGTCTGTTGCTAATTTGCTGATTGGTGTGTAATTTTTTCAACAGACGTTTACACACCACACTTTGACACACAATACCCTTTGCTTACTACTGCAGAGGTATTTCTGTGTAGATTCTGTCCAATTTGTGTGTGTCGACAATGTAAACGAATTCTTTTTTCAGTCATCAGTGATTTTATCATAGGTAAACATTAACGTCCGACATGACAGCATCTGGCATAAAGTGTGTATTGTCCACCAAAGACTGCGAGAAATCAAATGTCAGGTTTCACACAACTACTGAAGCATGACTGCATGAAGCAAACATCCAAGGCTGTAAATACACCAAATGGAGGAAAAGACGCACATCTTTGTGACTGAGATATGAACGGAGAGAGGTTTTTTTTTTTGCATGGCTCATTACTAATGGATTTATGGTAGAATAACTTAGCCATCTGATAAACTTGCTGCGATTGATTCAGAATTGGAAAAGTATGGTCCAGCTAAGGTTGATACAGATGGCTCCGGACTTCACTGGTTTTCAAAATGGTACACTGTTAAAAATATGAGCATATTGAAACAATCATACGGCATTGGGTTGCAGCCGTCTGAGAGAGACTTTGGCTGTGCACCTGCATATAATATGATTTATAACTGCATTTGAATTGAGCTTCTTAAATCACCTGTTGGCTGTCAGTCATGATGTGGGAGTTCAGATTTTTTTTTTACTTTATATACAGAAACACTATGTTCTCAATGTCCAAAAAGGCTTAGATCAGTGCAAGCTTTACTGTTCACAATCCATCACTCTGAGATGCTCAGAAAGACTCCTTTCCTTTTTTAAGTGTGTGCATGCATGTGTGTGTGTATTGATGTGTCAGCATATCATAGCCATTTGTTAACCTGTCTATTTTGCCATCAATGAAAAAGCATCTCTGTCTGTTCTGCGCTGTAAAATGTTAAAACACAGTCCATTGCTTCTGCTATCCTTTGAACAGAATTGGGTTCAGTTTAGCGACAAGAAGAAATGGGCCTCTAGAGCACTGTTTCCCAATCCTGGTCCTGAGTGCACACTGTTCTGCATGTTTAAGATGTCCTGCTGCAACACACCTGATTCAAATGAACAGTATTTATCAGGCTTTTGCACAGCTTGACGAAGAGCTGACCATTTGAATCAGGTGTGGTGGAGCAGGACAACATCTAAAACATACAGGGCAGTGTTCCCTGAGGACCAGGATTGGGAAATACTGCACAGAAAATACTAGCATGGTTTTGCACTATTTTTATCCACTTTCTGTTTGAAGTATCATGTATACAGCACACTGGACACTTAAAAGCAGTATTTCGGAAACGATGAAAGAAGCATTTCCACTAGTCCAACATCTTGGACAATCTGACAGAAGACTTCTGCAGGTGTTGCCCTAAAGTCACAGAAAAGCCATTGAATAGTACACTCAAGGTAACTAAATCTTAAAAGGTTCATGCTGTGCACAAGAATATAGCTTCTACTTTTGCAACATCCCCACTGTGCTCTAGTGATCAGACACTCTGCTGGATCTGAGTGTGACCTGATCAACTCTCAGTGTGATGACCTCAAGAGCTGCACTACTACTTAAAAACCTCAGCACCAATGATGATTCAGAGGCACCTATAGAGAAGGAGGTCACTTTAGGACCAGTTGGACCAGCCTGCAAATAGGAGAGAAGCGAGGTTGCCAAATGTGAAATGTACTTTGATATGTAGAGGCTGTTTAGTTGAAAAAGAAACCCAGGCTGAATCAAAAGCAAACACAAAACCACTCTCGCAGAGACACTTTCTGTCACCTGTATAACATAGAATTACAATATAACCTGCTTCTGTTTGTGTTATTTAATTTCTTTTAAATGTATTAGTTGTTAAACCTATACACTTTAACAGGAAGCCTGGTATTGTCTGATTTTGACATTGCTGATACACAACAAAAGCATAAACAATTGTCTTGTCTCCCACTTCTGCTGGTTTTATGTTTTAAGTCTAAGGTGTCATTTTAAGGACACAAAGCAATGGTACCAATTACTACAGCATTCTTTTTAAAATGTTAATGTTATGTCCTACTATTGCTATTAATGGGTAAAACGATAAGGCATCACTTACTAGATACTTTAACTAAGGCACAACCTTAGTACAAGACTAATTAGAGTATAATAACTGTGTAATATTTAGTGATACAAAATGTAATGACTGAAGGTTACATTATGGGAATAAATTGTTTAATTTGAAAGATGGAATATCAGTCAGCTTGGCCTGCCCTTGAATTTGAATTTGATGATATGTCTCGTACCATGTAGACTTTGATTATTTAATCATTCAATGTTTCTCACACTTTGAAAAAGGCTTACTGGCTGTGAAGGGATTTCTCTATTTCAAAGCATATTGTTTAGAGAAGAATTAGACTCAGCCGAGTACGATCGAGAGGGAGTCATGGGACCCGTTGAGGTTTACAACTGCAATGGGTCAGATGTCAGCAGTAAGACACTTACAGTTCAGTGGTTATGATCATTCCCTCCCCTGTAGGAAACCCATTCACCCAATGCGTGGTAAGTCTCTGCGGCCACTGGTGGGAGAGGAAGAAAATGTGATCTTTAACTTCAGTCATGTTTATCTTCCTTCGACTTTTAGTGCTTTGCTTCTTACAGCTTTAGCTGCAAAAAGGGGCACGGAGCTTGCATGTGTGTGCTTGTATTTGTTACCTCTTTAGGACCTTTTCTGGCATAAACACTGACCAGTGTATCCAATCCAATTTTATTTATAAAGCACATTTTTAAACCACAGGGTGGAACAAAGTGCAGCAAATAAGATACAAAATCAAGAGGACAAAAAAAAAGATTAACAATACTTAAGTTACACATAAGAGAATAAAAGAAACATTCAAAATAAAACTAAGCTAAAACAAAGACATAAAACAGAAGTCACTCTGGGTTATAACATATACCAATATAAATATTTTTTAAATGAGATTTAAAAACAAGAAGTGTGGAGGCCTGTCTTATGAGGAGTGGGAGCTCATTCCACAATATAGGGGCTGAAACTAAGAAAGCTTGGTCTCCTCTGTTTCAGCCTTGCTTTAAGAGCAGCTGATCTGCAGATCGTAGTGACCGTGAAGGAACATAATGCTGGAGCATATCACAAAGATAGCGAGGGGCAAGATTATGAAGGCATTTAAAAGCAAATAAAATAATTTTAAATTCATACAGGGAGCCAGTGCAGGGAATACAGAATGGCGAATGTGCTCATGCCTTTGAGTCCGTGTCAGTTGGCAAGCAGAAGCGTTTTGAAAGAGCTGGAGACGATTATTTATTGCCTGATTTGCCCCCATATAAAGGGCACTGCAATAATCTAGGCAAGTGGGAATAAAAGCATGAATGACCTTTTCAAGATCATCATGAGATAAAATTGATTTGACCTTAGCGATCTGATGAAGCTGATTAAGAACTACTTTTTGTCACTGCACTGACTTTGTTTTGAAATCAAATTTTAGGTCACTGTCGGGTTTGTGACCGAACCTTTTAAGTATGGCATAAAGGGCCATAGGTTGTTCAACTGTCTGTCTGAAACACTGCTAGGGCCTAAGAGCATAACCTCTGTCTCCTTCTTATAAATCTAAGTAAGTTTAGTGCCATCCATGATTTTATATTTTGAGATAATCCAGGAGAGGATGGACTGAATAGGTGTTTTTTTTTCATGGTGGAAAATATAATTGGCAGATAAAATAAATAAATAAAGTGAGAACAGGAGGGGCACAAGGATTGAGCCTTGTGGCAACCCACAGGAGAGAGGAGCTGTGGAGGACACAAAGTCATCCAAATGAACAGAGAAGGATCTGTCAGATAGGTACGATCTGAACCAACTTAAAGCAACCCCTTGAACACCCACCCAGTGCTCCATACGTGAAATTAAAATGCCATGATAGACCGTTTCAGAAGCAGCTGTTAAATTTAAGAGAACCAGAAAAACAGAATTGCTTCAGAACTTTAAAAACTGTAAGGATTTAAAACCGGAGTGGAACCTCCAAGAAGACTGTATGTAAAAGGTATGTCAGCACAAATTGCGCAGCACACTCTAGCTCAAAATTCTTCCAAAAAATGGCCGGTCAGCTTTTAGTCTGTTACGACATTGTGATGTCACAAGGTTACTGTGATGGAGACAAAGACATACATCGCCCCAAGACTGGGCCGGATCCCAGACATGCCCCAGACTGAGCAGAGGCCAGCTGAGAAGAGTTTGAATATCAGAATTGCTATGTGGAGAAGTGGCTGTGTTATTAATTGCAAGGCCAAGGTCTCTCTTTAAACACTGCCAAAAGATGACAAGTTGAAGAGGAAGTATTTAAATGTATTTTTAAACAATATCAGTCAACAATAAAACCGCAATCTGTTCTTGTGTTTACAGCACTTCACTTATGACTGCTTCTTAAACAGCTTGCAGATTACTGCTGGACTTTCCCAGCATTTAGTCATCAAAGATTTGTTTTGCCACTCAGGAAATACAGTCGATTTGGGACCACAACTTGTGAGAATGTTTTGCCATTAGTGGATTTGTTGTTTGAAACAATCACTGTAATGTTTTTGTAGTTGCTAATCTGTAGCTGAACTGCCTTGGCAAGTGCGCTATCTCACATTATCATGAAGAGATTTTGGAACATTGAATCAATTGTTGGTCCACTTTCACCCGGAAATTGTAAGAATAATGAAGATGTTAAAATACTGAGCAGTTGTCAGGTATGGGCCTGGTGCTAGCTGTTCAATCCAGGGCTAGGTGCCTTTGGGCCAGACGCTGGTTTTTTTTATCCGGTTAACTGGTTAATTGCAAATACTGGCGTAAAATTATCCTCCTGTTAATGTCTCTGAGTCTGGAACACAAGCTGAAAAGGGTCCGTTGTTGATATAGCGCAACGGTCCGCACTACAAACACGAGCCTAATGAAACATTTGAAAGAGGTGGTATGGCATGTAAACATTCCCTCACATGTAAACTTTTTCAAGTAGTGACCTAAAATAAAAGTCGTTCTCTTTAAGAGATTTGGTTGAAGGTTAGGGATAGTACTTTGTTTAGGCAGTCAAATAAATAGAAGAATTGCAGCGCAAACGTGTCTGTGTGTATGTGCCTGTGTGCTGAACAGGGGTAATAGTAAGTGCTGCCTGGGAAAACCACCAAGATTGCATGCTACTTTCTTCCACCTCATATTTTCCCCTTCTTTCTCCTTTCTCTTTGTCCCTGTCTCCTTGATTTCTATGGCTGGCCTGCTTCTTCTCATGCTCGCTGATTATTCCTGGATGTGAGGGCATGATGAGAATATCTAAAGAACACTTTGTGGCTTTTTATTTTTTCATTTTATGTCCATGAGCTATGAAGAGAGATATCAAGCTAAAAATAATGTGATGAGAAATAAATAACGGGATTCTAATCTTGACAGACTTGTCTTGACACCCTTATATTAAGCTCTCTGTGTTTATTCATTATTTGTCAATTTGCTATGACACTAAACAGTGACATCTGCGTTTGGTTGATAGTCTTGTGACTGTTTCTATGGGGAATCATACTGCTTGCAGGTCATGTCTGCATAGTTACTTCACGCTCTCTTAAATTTTCCAATTTTATGCCACCTCTGCCTCCTGATTTCTCTTCAGGACTGTCTCTTCCACTCTCCTCCTTCTGATGTATCCACACATGGCCACAAACTCTGCCAGGAGTTACAAAACCCAACGGCTTTCCCCATCCCTCCCAGGCTGGATCAGACTTCTCTGTTGACATCCTTTACTACAAGATACTATTTCACTGAGCTAACAAATTTCACATGGGGAGCTGTTATTAAGTGGTCTGGGACAGATACCTACTCCTGTTTACTGATGCCGCAGGTATTTACATCCCCTAAATATCAACCAAAAACACAGCTTCTGCTAACAGCAGGCATTTCAGTGTGGTTATTCAAGTAGAAGATCCCATCTTTGAAGCATATTCAGCTCTCTGTTGCTGGACTTAATTGTCCTTTACCAAAACCTGAGCTGCAGGGCTTCTGTCCTGAAGTTGATCCTGACCTGTGCCCTCCCTGTAGGGAATCTTGTGGCAAATCAGTTGTACTTGCCCGGTGTTATATGTGTCTGGACTCTGTTTTCCATGTGCTCACACTTTTGAAGCTATATCCAAGATACTAGAGCAAATTTATGGTTTCTGTGACAGTGCAACATTTGTGGTGTTTTACCGAGAGATCAGTTGACTCCACAGAGGAACATTGTTTTATGGTAAATGCAGTGGTGGTGTAATGTTTGTAGATATTACGTTATTTAGCTCAGAGCAAAACAACCATTTATAATACTAGCCTCTAAAATTAAATAAGAGGCTTGCCACAGTGACATTTGGCCTTATGAACAGTGTACATGCTGAAAAAAAGTCTTAATTCATCGGAAAACAAATACTGAAATCACAGCTTAAATTAAGGCACAGCTAAAGAATGCTGTGGGGGAACAGTTCCTCTCAATGATCATCCCATCAGATAAATCAAACACACTGATGTTTGCCATATTGTGATTCAGAAATTAGGATGTCTCTGAGGTGTAAGCTCTATGAGCACAGATATACACAGGAAGATCCCAGCCAAGCCACAGGCTTTTTTGTGTCAGTCCTGACCCACTGTGATCTGTGTGGATCAGTGGCTTTTCAACGCGTGTTTCCTAAACCTCAGAATGTGAGCCACATAAACCAAGCCACTAAATGGCTGTGTCAGGAGAATCTATAAGAAACACATGACGTATGCTGAACTGAAGGAATATTGCTTTAATAAATAGACTCAAATAAGCCTGGAGAGAGAAGTGTGTCCCATGTGTTGTGGCTTTAGTCTGTTATTTTTTTTCTAATGATAATATATTTTTTGCTATGGATGTCAGATAACTGACTTCCGTTGTGTCATGGAAGTAAATAATCTGCATTTGGGGAAAAAGGAAGCTGAAACCCCATTCAAAATCAGAATCAAACCCTCTCAACTAAATGTGTTCATGGAGCAGATCCCAGACATAAAAGAAACCCAATTTGTTTAGGTAATTTAGCTGCAGATTTTCAGCAGACACATTCTTTCTCAGTGAGTGTGGATATTATGACGGAGCGACTAAAACCAGACCAGATCTCACTCAGCTGCCTGGGTTTGGGGTAGACAGACACACACTCATATACATGCCCTTGCACATCCAGCTCACTTTGTTAATTAATGGAGTGAACTACTTAGGATTGAGCTTACTGCATCTTTCAAAATTAATTATGTTCCTATTGGTTTTACAAAGATGCAAAAATCAAAGTGCTTATAGGTTAACCCCATTGCATCATACGTGACCACTTAGATGAAATTATTTGCAAAACCGCAAGCAATCATGGATAATAGTGTATGTAATTGAGTGGTTTTATAGTAAGTGACAAAAAATCTATCTGATGACAGCCAGGAATCTAAAGGCTGTTGTGCTGGGACAAAGATAAGAGATCCAAATAAATAAATAAAGTGCAGAAGCTATGGTACTTTTATGGCAACATATTACAAACTACAGTGTTTAAGCTGACGGATATCTGCTTTACAGGTGTGTTTATTTTCAAATATATGGTAACACAGGATGTAAATATTTTCTTCACCAAATTATTTGGCTACACTCCTCTTTTCAAATCCAGCAGCAAGCTGTGTCATACTGTTACATTTTATGAATAAATTGATCAGTTAATATCATAACATAACCTCTGCCACTGCACAGCACACTCTTCCAACAGCTTGGAAGGGTCTGCAATATCTGATAATGGGTGATAAGAGCCACAGCTGTTCAGTTTGCACATTTGCACCATTATATTAACATAATGGTTTTTGATCATGAATCAAATACATTGTTGATCTCGAAAGTGCAGTTGTTGATCCATAGCTTAGGTGGTCTATAGCCAAACCAAAAAAAAAAAAAAAAAAAAAAAAACAGCCACGTATTAATTTTTCCTGTGACTATAAAACATCTCCAGCAAGACCAAACTCTTACTTATACCTCACCATATTGAGGGCTGCCAGGAAAACAAGATTCCTAGAATGAGACGGCAGCATGAACAACAATAGTAAAAATCCACATCCTCTTTGCAGTCATAAATAATAAAAAAGCCATCACCCTTCTTGCACCCGTCAATATCACTATGTCTAGAAGGAGACAACATTCTTGGCATTGCACTTAACCACAGGACAACCTTTTTTTTGTACACTATTAGCTGGAGCTTGACCTGCTCCCAAAAGGCCGAAAGGTCAGAGGTGGAGTATTATGGAAGCACATGCTGTTGCTGACTCTTAGAGCGTTTCCACATCTATCTGACACTTCCTCCAAAAAAAAAAAAAAAAAAGAAGCTATGGATACTGTCTGAACATAAAGGAACAACTCCGCTTTAGTTAGTCCCATTAGCCATTTTAACCTCCACTCTAATGATAACCCTCGGCCCTAAGTCCTCTTTGCTCTGCCCCCATTCAGTCTCAGACCCGACCTTGCGGCATACTCCAGTGTTAGCGACTCAGCATGTTTTCAGCGCAGTGCGGGCACGTTCTCAATCATCATTAAGGGTTTTGCAGAGTCCTGGGGTCTGGGCAACTTGCCAGGATGTGTAAGAGTTTCCATGAGGAAAGCCTGGAGATGCCTTCAAAAGTGTTGGTGGTGGAAGGAGATCTTCAGCAAGACTAGAATGCATTTTTTGTTGCTGGAGGGAGGAAGGGAAGGAGGAAGGGAGAATGGAGGACCAGCAACAATTCTGTTTTCAGTTTGAGAAAACAAGCCTGGGAGAGTTTCAAATGCATAAACCTTGAACTGAGGAGGAAACGATCACAAAGACGCAATCAGAGCACATATGTCAAATGTCAGAAATCAGCAGAGGCTGTGTTGCACACTGTGTTGTTCTTATTTTGGAGAATAAGGGCCCTCTGTTTCCCAGAGAGGCAGCTGGTAGAAATCTGGCCGTCTGATTAGCCCCAGTTACTTTGCTGTGTGCTGCATTCAGGTGCATTTCATGATATCACCCATCACAGCAGCAGTTAATGACACAGGACACATGGTAGCAGCCTCACAGGACCAACCGTCTGGCTCAGCCACACCACTATTCCTGCTTCACACATACCCACACATCCACTATATAAACACCAGACATAAGTGAAGAATTTAAGATTAAAGTGGCATATATTTGCAAAATTGTCATGACATGCCAAGATGGACATGTGTCAGTGGGTGTAGAGATTGGGGGTATGATGTCACCAGAATTGCTCTTTCAGACATGTGTCAAAGCATGCCATCATTTTACTGCTTCTTTTTTTGTCTCAATTAGTGTGGCTAACAAAGCCAACATTGCAGACTGTGACTTTCATAAATTCTAATGTTAGATGAACTGATGTAATTTGACTGGTGTTTTGCTCCAGTGCCCTATAAAGTGCATAGAGGGTTGTGAGTAAGTGTGAAATGTCTGAATTTTTTTTTTTTTTAAATGAGCCCCACCATTAGATGTTTATGACATTGAGTCAGAAAAGCAACAAGTCTAGTTGTTTCTTCCCTTTCTTGCTGCTTGCCTTACAAGCATGAGAAGGGAGCCTGTAGCAGTGAAGAATCAACTAAAAGAAAATAGTTGCCCCAACCTATAGATCTTACAACCAACGTCCATTTAAACCTCATTCCAAAAACCAAATCATCACCCAATTTCTTACACTGTACTTTGGTATCTCCTATCAGAGTAGAGGGATGAGTTCAGCAGATTAAAGTGGAGAGTGTGCATGACACACAGGGGGGGTTTACATTTTAAGCTCCTTGCCTACTAACCAAGCTCCTTGCGGTACAGTAGCTCACCGTTGATAAGTTGAGTGATTTCTCAGGGGCTGCGTAAAACCTGGGCCTGGCCTGAGAGACACATTTCCTCTGGCTGATGAGAGCCGGAGGCCTCAGTGTTCAAGTGTGGGAGGCACTCCACTCGTGGGGAAGATCAAGTGTGCTCCCGCAGACTCCAAATCACCGGCCCCCAATTGCTGGGGAGGAACGTTACTCTACATGACTGGTGTTAAATCACCACTGCTGTGGTGAGGTCATCCGCTTGTCTTCCCTCTCTAATGGAGCGCTCAGTTCGCTAACACACGGTGGTAATGCATGTGGACGGGGAACAGGACGCCCTGTGAGCTGCTTTCCAATCTTATTTATTTTAGCTTAGGGCTCATATGATGGGGCTTGAGATAGGGCCAGGCCAGGGAGCAGCAGATGCCTTTGGAGTATGCTATTACCACCACACACTTACCAGGACTCCAGGAGCTCACCACAGCAGCTTGTGGAGACATTAGGTGATACAAAATGGCAGCACACTGAGGTTTTTTAAGGAGCTGCCTCACTGTCTTTGGTCAATCAATACACATTCCTGTGCGTCCCTAATGCAAGTGTAATCACTGGTTGAATACATTTGCCCCCTGCTCAGGAGTAAGTTTGCGCCTGCTAAAGTGACAGTGGATGGACTGGTGGGAAAAGAGAAACAAGGTTACATTATTTTACCTACAATTTACAATTTACATTTGGTGCATCTTCATATTGTTGGTGTAAAATGACCTCTTGCCCAGTCTTACTTCAATACCCAGAATAAAGCTACTGTTACACTTGATTGAGTTAATACTGAAATAAAAGCTTCAGCCTGCCAAAATCTATTACAAACAGTGAACAGAATGTCAATAATGTTGTGTTGTTTGAAATCAGATTTTCAGAGCATCCGGCATCAGTGAGAGAAAAGAAAATAAGAAATGGAAGGATAATAAACAGGTATTTTTTGGTTAAGGTATATAAAGGAGATATCAAACACCCTCCTTGTCTTTGTACTCTTTGTTTATGAGGTGAGGACTAATGGGACTCATCAGGGCTGACAGATGTGCTGACAACTGCATTTCAACTCAATTACAGTTCCACAGCAAAACTCCCCTGGTCCCCTTATGCCTATCACCCCTCTACTCCCAGAGCTGTTGAGTGAAATACACACACACACACATACACACTGAACAAAAGGTGCACAGGAAGTGTGATATTCCTGAGTTCAATGTGGAGATGTCTACCTCATCACCTCTACCAGGAAGCAGGATTTGTTTAACATTATAAACTGCCACAATGCTATTGCTATGTTCTATGTATATTTATCATAACAACATGTGGAGCCTTTGCTAACACAACAGGTTGGTGACCTGAGCGTCATGATGTGTGATGGCACAGTGGGCAGTAAACTCGACCATATGGGCCCCTGGGTGTGACTGGTTTGAGTACCAAAGGGAGACCAGTGACCCCACTTTCTCCCTTGATGACGACAGCCACATGGTGCTGAGTCCGTGGGGAAAAGACATGAAAACAAAGCCTTTGCCTCCTGCCTCCCAGCATCCCTCCCAGAGATTTTGGGGGGGGAAATCGCTTGGTTCAGGAAACCTCTACCCATTGTTTTGTTTCCTTCATTAGTCGTTGTGTCAACAGTTTGGTTCGCTACGCGTGTGCCACTGTTTTTGTTCTGCTGCACTCCGGCTGACCTTGGTGCTCTGATGTTTTGACAGATTGTTTCAAAATCCCATCAAGGCAGTATACTGTTTAAAAGTACACCAGCCACTTGGACGACACATGCTGGGCCACATGATACATCAAAAGCAAATAAATCATTGGGTCTAAAATTATACAAATCTGACGTAAATCTGCAGCGTGAATTCATCAGGAAATACTGAGAGGTGCAGCAGGATGCGGTTATGTGTGAGGGCTTGCAGATAAGCAAAAGGTCTTCATATGATGTACTGCATAACAGCAATCTCGGTATGGACAGTAAGCTTAAAAAAAAGATTCCTTTCTTTATTAAAATACTCTAAACTGAAATGTGAAACAAATAAGCATACTCTTTTTTACATAACTCACCATCATCTAAGTACATCTGGTCCAATTCCTGTGGCTCCTGTTTGATGGTGATGGCCATTGAAGGGGGGCTGGCATCCTCAGGTAGCAGGCTGGGTGGGCTACCTCCAGCCTGGACTGCTGCCTGTGTGGGGCTGTAGGTCTGAACGAATGGGCTCTCTGCAGTCCCACCAGGAGTGGAAGGGTGAGACACCGGGGAGGATGAGGGGCTGCTGTTAGCATAGATGGCATGGTAACCATTGGGTCCTGGGCTGTTGAGGTGGTTTGGGCTTCCCTGGGAATGGAGCATCCCAAGGCAAGAGTTGTGGTCTGGTGAGGCTGGGTGGGTGAGGTTAGGTCGTCCAGCGGTTTCCTGCATGGGGGGCACCGCAGGACCTGGTGGAGCTGCATGAGTGGGGCTGGTGGAGAGGCACTTGCTGTATGCCACAGGGGAGAGGTCATGCAGGGTGGGGCTGGAACTGGGAGATGACGATGGAACGGTTGCATGGCGAGGCGGGCACTGAGGGTAGGCACTAACCAGGCAGGCATCAGGGTCAGCAACAGGCATGATGGGAGTGAGTCTGGGCTGGTTGTAGTAGGGCTTTGAATGCATGGGCAGCCCTGCAGTCCCCAGAGAATCATATTCATCACTGGGTTCTGTCTTTATTATCGGCACTGGGGGAAAAAAGTAGAAAGAAAGGTGGATATATTAAAAAAAATGTGCTGGGGATCCACGTGGCACAATGAGTGCTCGAGCAAGGCTGAGTGAATCAGTGAGCAGGCACAATTCTGGCCACAGTACCCTCCATAATCCAAATAACCAACCACCAGTGGATACAGGCTCAGTGTCAACTTGGCCTAGTCCTTTAACAGAGAAACCCTCATGTCTTCCACCCGCCACCCCTTTTTACCACACCATGAAAAAAAAAGCAAAAGAATAGGGGGAAGAAAAATGGATGAGTCATCAGTGTGGAAAGCCACAGCTGGATCTAATAATGAATAAGACCTATTTTCTTTAGACAGTCATCCAACTTGGATATCCAATAAAAGAGTATTTAAAGTACTGTGTTGCTGCTGCTGCCGCTGCTGCTGCTCAAGTAGCCTGGGACTCCTAGGTTTCCTCAACACTCTAGAAGTAATTATTTCTCTCAGGATCAACAGATCCTGAGAGTGAAAAAGGGGAGATGATTTGATTTTGATTATGTTGCCATAGCTCCTTGTCAGATACTGTAATGCAGGAGAGTGAAATGACCCCACATGCTTCCTCTCTTCTTTTAATCTTCAGTCCAGCACAGATCATCTGCTCTGTTTCCGAATTAATTGTGACTCACAGGTATCACTTCCTCATGTTCATAGTCGAGAGTGGTTATTGAAAATAATACAGGTTTTCTATTACTTAAACATTTACAAACTGTGATTAAGTGTATAGCTTTGTTGTTTGGCTTTTGACATTGTTAAAGTGTGTTGAAGGGTGTGGTGAGCATTTGATGAAACCTGTTTTGGAGGCAAACACATGTCATTATTAATATGATGTCTGTCTTAGCTCTGTGTTTGAATTTGGGCACAACAGAACCTAAGGATGATCATAAAGGCAAACGTAAATGTTATTATGTCGTGAAAAACAGGCTGTTATGTTATTATTTTTGTGGGAGGTGGATTTGAGAGGACATTAATCATGCCTGTAGCCTCTGGGGTGTTGAGCTGCGGTGTGGTGATCATGCAGCAGGGAGACCATTTACGTCAGCTCTGTCTGCTCTCAGAGCCCAGAGACCAGGGCTGGTATCTGGGGTGCATCGTAAGGCAAATCCCTTGATGCACTGGGGCCTTCTCTTTACAGCCTGGGGAATAACAAGGGAGTCACATGGTGCACACAACTTCCACAGTTGCGTCCTTCAGTGATTCTTGTCTCCTCTTTGGTGTGAAAGGATGGCACAGAGCCTCTCTTCTATCTACACCTCTTCTTACCTCTCTGTCTCTAACCCCCCACACACCTCTCCTCTCTACCCCATTTCCAGCAGGTTTTTTTTTGCCTCACTGATGCCAAGCGCTTGATAATACAATATTATATTGTATTGGTCTTGGCCTTGCTATGAAAACTTGCAATGAAAACAAAATGATGTGATTTCCAGCATAGGAAGTTTTTGCTGGATTTGCAGTCTGTCCACAGAATGTCTCTAAAGTTGTTGGGGTAGAACAAAAGACTCAAAGGTAAGAAAAAAAAGCGTCTTGTGGGACAGAATTTGAAAAGTCTGTCGAATCACTTGATTTACACTATGTTGATGGATTATTATAGAATTTGTGATGAGGCCAAAAAAAATCTTAGTAACTACTTCTTTAATAGCTTTATTTAAGGAAAGGTTTTGGCATCTGAAGCAAACCTATGATGTTAAAAATTGAATATTAAGTCATCATTAGGTCTGATAAACCCTTAAATCATGTTAGTGTATGTAAGGTTTTCTTGCAACCTCTATATAAAATTGTATATTTTATAAAAATGTCTTAGCCTGACAGTTGAGGTATTTTAAAGATCCAGTGCAGAGCCTCTCTCATCCTTCCCCACCAGAATTCAAAGTAATTATCAAAACATCTCCATGCTCCTGTAGTCTATGATATCACATAGTTTTCTTTCTCTCCCCCCACTCTCTCTCTCTCACTCACACACACACACACACACACATGCTAAATTAGAGAGAAGAACAAGGTTTTGTTTCTGATGTTTCTACTGTACTGGTCAGTTATGTTTTATATCTTTTCATATGTTGTCCAGACGGCATCCATGAAACTTAATTGGAGCTGTGTGGTTGTTATGGATGAAACAGAGCTGTGATTTGCATATGCAAGCGCAGAGTCAGGCATCTGTTCAGGGAGTGCTTGATTGTCCAGGTTGATTTTTAGAAGTAGAATCCACTTCTGAAACTTTTTTGTGGGTGCTGCTTCTGCTGTATGAAGCTGTTATTTCCCCCCCCAATGAGAACCAGGGCCTGTTGGGTGGCATCCTGATCTTCTACTGTTGCCATGAAGATTGCTGTAAAGTCTCAATCAGCAGTCATTCTTTATATTTAAAAGTTATGGATGACTGCTTTAAAGAAAGAGAAAAGTTGTTTAAACTGAACAAAGCAAGTCCTTATTTTTTTGGTAATTAATACCAAAGAATAACTTTGGGATAAAAGAGCCAAACAAAATAATATTAATTACTGTAGCTTCCTCTGGTAGGCCTTTAAAAAATATACAGGTTTCATGTAAAAAAAAAATTACAAGTTTTTTTTTTTTTGTTTTTTTTTAGTTTGAAACATTTTTTTTTCAATATCCCCCTTTCTCTTTCATGGTCATAAAGCAAGGTCTCCCTCTAGCTTAATCCGTCTGTCTCATTTCTACTTTGCATATAAGCTGAGAAAACGGACTCAATGGGCAACTTGAATTCAGCTGGCTGAGGCTTCTATATCCCTACCTGTGGGTTATGGCCCACAGACAGCGTTGTACATGGTTTTAGTTAGCACTTGTTTTATCTTGGACTCCCAGTAGATGTTTGCCTGAGCCTGCGTCTGTGTATATTGTTAAGACAAGAAAACAAACCCTCTTCACGTGTTGCCTTTTGACATGTGGGGACTCCAGGGTTAGGAAAGACTGATTCTCATTTCAATTGGTCATAGGCCTGGAATCTGGCATTATCATGCTACTGTGGAAAAAAACAAGACTTGTCCTATTACAGAAATGCTGAGTTCATCCTTCTCCAACAGCACGAATCTGCAGTGACATTTAATATGAGCAGTTGGTAGTTCATTAACTTAAGGATGCCCGGTGCATCGTGTCCCACTGTGTATGCAATCTGGTCACTCAGGATACCATTGGCCTTGGTGTGTAGCATAGGTGAGTCTGAGAGTGTGACAAAGCCCAAGCTGAAGACAAGATAGGAACAGTTCAGTTCTCTGTCCAATTTTTTTTTTTTTTTTTTTTTTTTTTTTTAAACATGACTCTGCAAATATTTACAAAAAAAGAACAATGCATGGTTCATTAACTTTTCCTGTATGTGTCACACAGAACTGTCTCTCCCCTCCCCAAGCTCCAACCACAAACCAGCACAGTGGGGGGAGTCATCACCCATTTGCTTTAAGAATAGAACTTGATATTACAGAGGAATCTCCAAACAGTCTGTAAAAATAAAGGGGTTCCGAGAAGTTCTTCGCTTGAGCTCTGGACACTGCCAGCACTTTTAATGTGGTTGGTGATTTTTTTTTTTTTTATTATTATTATTTTATTTTTTTTTTGTATTTGAAGAGCAACACATCCCTTCTATACACACGCAAGAATGATTGGAAGGGATCTTGGAAAAGCGAGACTCATTTCAGGAGCCAGATGAGGACACTTGTGCTTTATGTACATAACATACACTCACACAAGCACAATTATTCTTAGACCACAAATGCTTCTGGTGGTATATCCCAAGAGCAAATGTCTGTCTGAAGACATCATTGACTAGTACTCAGTGACTTCTGAACAGGAAATAAGGGGCTTAACTGTTCTGTACTTCTTTTATATTATAAACACATGTGTTCTTTACAATTAAACCTTCTTACATTTGTTGAAAACTAAAGCTCACATTTTTGTTCATGGACCCACAACTAAATGATTGCTCTGTTCATAAAGACACATAACCCATGTGCTCATTGACATCACAGTGCTGGGTCAAATCTCTATTTCCTGTTTTTAACTTCACTATGCATTATTATGGTAGTATTTCAACAGGTCTACACCCCTCACTCACATCACTGACACTTATTTCTGTCTGTCAGCTAGTAAGAGTGAGAGCAGCCACAGTATGTTTCCATTACAGACTGCATCTGATAATAATGTTGTAGTTCTGAAGGCAAGGCTGAGAGACGATAAAAATCTCCCTACATGTCTGAAACAATACAGTCAGCTCAAATAACAGGTTTGATTTAAACTGCAGGAAACATACAGTGCAGTGAAACTTTTATCCTCATGTGTTTACTTATTCAGGCATCAGTGTTCCGCCCCCATAGGTGCCATCTGCATTTACATTAGTGTCAAAGAATAACAAGGCAGTCACATGACCTGAGTGGAAAATAAGGTGGTTTTCACTAACATCTGTGTCCAAAAGGGTGTTTGCTTCATCCTTCCGGTGTTTCAAACAAGTCAGGCTATTTTAGGGATGGGCTTGCCTTTTTTATAGATGAGCAGACACCAGAGTGTGAAAGAAATGTTCTCTCTAAACAGCGTCAGCGACCACAACTGTGCTTGAAGAGGGACAGCGGGCCGGAAGAAGTCTTTTCATACGAGCAAGCAAAAAAAAAGTGTTGACAACAGTGTATGCAGTGAGTGTGTGAGTTCCCTCCTCCCCCAACCCACCCTGAGTACCTGTTGGTTTGTTTCTTTCACTGTTGACACACACAGAAACCCTCAAAAGCAATAAGCTTTAATAGAATTTCCTCATTCTTTGTTGTCATGAATGTATGTTTACACTGATTATAACCTTTTACACTGTATTCTCTGTAAACTCTTTTCTCATTGCGTGGCTAAGACACATTAATATTTGTATTTCTCTCTTGATGTATGTTTACATCGCTGTTATGTTAGACAATAATTAGACAATAATACATGATAGACAGAGGAAGTTGCAAGGGTACCTGGAGTCATGCCAGGTACCCTTTTCCTGATGTGAGAGAGCAGCTGTAATACCATATTCTTTGAATTAAATATGGATTATAGATATATAGGATTTGAAAAAATGCTACTTTTTTTATATTTAAATGTGAGTCTTCATAGTAAAAATCAAAAATAGTACTCTGCATCCTGTGATTCATGATGTCTCTGGCTATAACACTTTATAGTTAATTAAGCTTCTTTGAAAAGACATTGGCCCTGCTTGTGTGGTCCAAACTGTGCTTGTGGTTTACTTGGCAGCAAAAGAGAGAACACAACAAGTCATCTTTTAATTAGAGCTGTGTTTATGATCAGGGAAACGACTCAGAGAGGCTGATAAGCTTCTACATCTCTTTCTCTTTGACAGTATGTGAAGTTAATATGCTATATATGGCCACAGTTTGTCGTCCTTACACCGGTCCAGTTACCCACAATGCACTCATTCATCATATACAGTAATTACTATTTCCTAATAGGGCTCTGCTCAACCTTCTCTCAGAGCTTCATCCACAATCCAAATAACTAATCTTCTGTGGCCATAAATACATCTGCCGATAATCTGAATGTCACAATATATGAACAGCCATAGTGTAAAAAAATACGATACATGGTTTTCTAGCAACATTACACCCAAACAAGATACATTTGTTCTGAATGAATAGATTTTACAGGTTATCACAAAAGGGAGACAGGTCTTCCAAATGTAAAGTTCTTTTTAGAATCACTAAACCAGCTGAGATAAAGCTGAGATAAGATAAATCACCAAATCCTCATTTAAATAAAAGAATTATTTTGAATTGTAAAGATCAACTGCAAACAAAAGCCTGTTGCGCAGTGTAAAAATTATTTGCTTATTTGCTTTTTTGGATACATTAGATAAAATAACAGTACTCTTTTAGGATGCTTGAAACTCGTATCACAGCCGATATTTTACCTGTGCCCACTGAGAAGTCAATAGCTCTCAATGTAATTTTGAACTCTAAAGCCTTACAAATGCATTCTTTAAGTTCCAATGTGAAAGCCATCTATAAACACTGAGGCCAGCAGCACATGATAAACACATACACAGGTATTCCTGGGGTTTCAGGTTGCTACATGAATCACAGGGCAGAGCACTGCCTTGAAGATAGGTGTATATGTGTGTGTGCATACATGTCCATGTGTGAGCTGTTGGACCAGGGGGGCATTGTATGAGGCGGGGTGTGAAAGTCAGGTCACAGCGGATTGACTCCTCTATATTAACAGCGCTTGGAGCCTCTGTCACTCAGCAGGTATGCACCTCATCGCTGGGGAACGCTTGTCTCACTACAGAATAAACAAACCTCTTCATTCACAGGCTACAGCCAAGTGGTGCCTGGCATAACGTTAAAAACACCAACTGAAAACTCGGCCACACATTTGGCTCACATGGCTTGTCGTAGCCTGTGTTAAACTCTAGTAAATGGCTGTCAGGAAATGAAGAAAAATGGATGAATGCATGTGTGCTTCTAAAAAACACACATGTCCTCAAATGTCAGTGCAAGTAAAAGATGGGAAATTGTTCATGTTGATTTACCATTAGGAGGCAGGTAGGTAAAGCGTTGGCACTGGCTCCTCTTCCTCTTGCCATTGCAGACGTAGAAGTTAACATGCACTGGGCTGGATATTCTCTGGTTTCTGTATGGTGGGATCTCCACGACAAGAGCGCTCTAAAAACACAAACAAGCTAAAGTAAGACATTTCACCTTCATGAAATAAGACATCTGTTAATACAGTCAGAAAATTGTGTCCTTCAGTTGTATTCTCTCATCTGATTTTATTCATTCGTACAATGTTAATCCTTCGACTTCCTGCAGCATATCAACAGCTGTCAATATTGCATTTATGGTACTGTTTCCAAGAATCTGGCCTGGGATCTGGTCTAAATGCTCTCATCTGAACTGAGTAGATGAAACAATAGAGAGCTGGAAAGATTGGTCCAGTGCCTGCATTTGTCTCTGAGGAAAACTCCAGGGCTTTAACTTAGCTCCCGTACAGCTCAGGAGGAAAGAGGTAGCCAGTTTATTTGTTTGCACAGCCATGGCTCCCTGTAGAGAGACTCGCCTGTCCCCCTTCCCCCTAGGCCAGACTCTGGCAAGTCTGGACGGATGTGAACTTGTGAGTACTTTCTGACAGAGCATAGAGAACATTTGTCTTAGCGTTTGTGTCTAATTCCAGGGACAGAGTTGTAAACAGACAAGAATGAGGATCAGCACTGCAGCCGTTACACACTGCACACACATCCAGGGTGGACCCGGCCTCAGTCTGCCCTCCAGATGATGACAAAGAAAACATGCAGGTGGCTGACTGAGTGTGTTAAATGTGCACATGCACATGGCTTTCCCTCTCCATCCAAACTAATGAAAGTTAGCACGCTCTGGACAGCAATAAAAACACAGTCAGGAAGGCTGCCCAGAGCACTTTAAAGTAGTTTGGTGGCAAATGAAGAAGGCCAGTGCTCCCTTGCTGTCCCTCCCCATTTATTTGTTATATCTACAAATAAACACACTGTAGTATGTGTCTTTCATCGACCATGCCTCCCTGCACCGCCGCCCCCGGCTGAGCCTTGCATGCCTGCTAATTTTCCAGCATCTGGGACTCCAGCCATGGTACATCAGCCAGCCCTACAGGCCAATTAGACATCAGAGTCCATATTTACACTCCTGATGCAACAAAGTCATTTACCTGAGTAAAATAACAGCAACAACAAGGAGAAAAACACCTTCAAGTTGCAGCATTTAGGTGTGCTTGATTTATTTTAGACCCTGTGTGTGAATTGTCTCAGTTAGTTAGCACCAAAAGGGGGGGTGGGGGATTGTGGGAAGGAGGACATGCCAATCAGGAAAGACACAAGCATTTCAAAACATTGTGACAACGTACACAACGAAACAGGTTCTTGTTAATCCAGTATTTTTTTTTTTCTCTAAACTGGAAACAGAAAGAAACCTTGGTGAAATCGTTATCAACTTCAGAGCACAGGCTGCTTTTTAGCACACATAGAACATTTGTTTCTCTCTCCTGAAGATTCCCTTTCACTACATTTTATATTAATGCAGTCTGTATATATGACTCAGTGCAGAGGTGTTGGCTCTTGGCTGCATGATCCCAGCACAGATGAGGTGTTTATGTCAGATTCACCGCACCATAACCCTTTGCTGTGAACTTAACATCTGGCTATGTTGGGGAGGCTGTGGTAAGAGTGTGTTCAAATAAATGTGCATGTAATATTGAGCTTTGGATGGACAATATACTGTTCAGAATCCAAAGACAATGTGACATGCATTTGTCTGCATGTTGTCTGCGGAGGTTCCAGTCATATATATCACTGTTATCCAAAAGGCAGTGATTCAGGTGCATCTGGATTGGTTGTAGGTTTTTCAAGAATCTACAAACAAGTCCAGCTGCTCCTGATTAAATACCTTTGGATAATATGACAGCTTATGTTCATATCCAAGAGGGCGAAGAGTAGAGAAAGAGAGAGAAAATTCCATTCAAGATTGCATGTGCTAATCATTGGTGTCTGTGCTGCAACTTGTAACGCCTTAGCAAAGGTTACATCATTACAAGGGACAGATGAGGAGGAGACTGCGAGAGAATCAGATGAAATATCAAGGGAGGGTTAAAGACAGCAGGAACACTTCCAGTGAGACATGTTAGTGCAGTGAACTTACAGATTTGATGGAGTCCTTGTCAACTTTGGCTTCCGTCTCCCACAGATGATGCCCATCTATTGACAAAAGAATAAAATATACGATTAAGAATGGCTTATTATAAACTGCATCATTAGGATGGACTTTAAATGGAGGGTGGCTATGTTCTGCAGATGATATTCATCGGTAAATAAGAGGAGATGTGTGCCCTGGGACAAGGCATTAGGATTTTGTGCTTTTAGAAGAGTGCACTGGTGAAACAATAGTATGTCGATTAGACACTGATGAAGCAAAAATGAAAGAAAAGAAATTGCTTTTTTTTGACTTGCACAGTAAGTTTTGCATTGTTTAAGTAACAATGAAGCCTGAGATTTAACACTTTTCCAATGTATTGGTTCCTTAATGTGATTGGTGTTAAATTACTCTTAAAGAAGAAAAATAATTTTTTCTCAAGTTACTAAAACTTTAAAGTCCTTCATCTTCAAATGGGGCAGAATATTTAAGCACTACTTTACTTTTGGCCTGTAATTAAAGGGAGACTGTAGGTTATTGGGTAGTGGTATGCTGTTTTCATGAACAAACATGGAACCTGGATACACACACTCACTAATAAAACATAGATTAGATAATTTGATCATTTTAAAATTATATTTGTTGCTTTTTATCGCCAATGCTTAACATTTTATTGGCACCAAGTTCCAAAGACAAAATCAGCTATTTCACATCACTTCATCAGTAAGTTCAAATGTGTTTTGCCTTTTTCCTTCCGTCCCTTTTTCCCATAATGTCTGGGTCCCATGCTCAGCAAAGTCAGTGTTGATGATGTGTCAATAATTAATACAAATACACTTCAGATAAACTGAAGCATCCCTTTTAATGCCAATTAAATTCTTCATTTTCTCTGTTAAGTGAAAAAAAACCCAAAAAAGGTCTTGTTAGTTCATTCTTTCTTTTCATCCCAATCCTGTTGTGGTAAGATGGTTTCACTAGCTGCTGGGCAATAAAAGGCCTGTGAGCTGCTGCAGCTGTTGAGAGCCTGCAGAAGCTCAGCTCACATTTTTTGGGGGTTTTCACTGTGATTTCATGCCACACCTTCATGCTAAACAGACGCTTTGGGCTCTGTTGGGGCAATCGGCACCAATGTGCCATTTTTTTTCAGAGCGGATGACTCATTAGTGCTGTCAGAAATAAAAGTGACACAGTACAGCCTTTGTGTCGATGGCAAGTCTGAGTTAAGCAGCTTCTGTGCCCATATTGATACAGTAATACAGTTTCTGCTGAAATGCTGCACTTTGCTCCTGAGATGCGAAGACATCAGATAAGATAATCAGTCAGTTTCCAGATAGCATAGCAGCCCCCCCCCCCCAACATTTTTTGGCGTTATGTTTTTTACATCATGCAGCAAGCAAAAAAATAAAGAATCCAAGTCATGGTGAAATGTGTTGGTGGGGGCGGGTGGTCAGCTTGTGAACATCAGCAGATATCTCCAAAAAAGTCATATTAAAACTCATGAAAAGAGAAAAACAGACCTTGAACAGATCAGATAAGAGCTTTTTATTTGAACTAGGGGGGAAATATGAGTTGCATATGAAATTTTCTTATCTGTGATAGAGATGATGTGGATGACTGAAGAATAAAGGCACTGTCCCCAAGGCCAGTGGGTATAGAGGGGTACAGAAAAGTGAAATGATCTGCAGGTGATTGAGATGCAAAAAACAAGGTCTAGGTAATGCAGTGAAGTGGCTTTAAGAGTATGGAAGGGCAATTAGTGAGCACAGACGAGGAGAAGGTCAAAACAAGTGAGAGAGACAGACAGAGATGAGCGTTCCTCATGTTACGTCTAGGGGAACCAAGAGGGAATCACACCCGCCTCTGCTCTGGGAGACACTCCAAGAGGGAAACCTTAGCCTGCGACGTCAACCCCAGCCTCCTCTAGTAAACATGTTTTTCCAACTTTTCTCCCTCTTTTATCTCTAGTCTTTTGTCTTCATTTATCCTCTCCATTTTAACCCTGCTAAATCACTGTATTTCAGCAAACTGTTTTCGTGATTAAACCGTTGGATCAAGCACAATCGAAAACTGAGACTGAGTTGTGATGACGCCACATGTGGCATACCTTTGCGCGTCAGAGAATGGCATACAACTGATAACCACAGAACTTTCCATTCCCTCCTTCTTCCCTGTAACATCTGCAAAAAGCTGCTGTTTTCCCGACACCACCTCCTCTTTCATGCGGCTTCCACCCACGCGTTGTGCACACACACACACACAGTTGCAGACTCATGCACGCACATACATGCAACCACAGTATCCTCTACCTTAGTTCTGGCCATCAAGTTGAATGATAAGACTCTCAGGCACAAAACAACACGAGATGAACAGGAGCTGTGTCTGGAAAATTCTTTGTCTAATCCAGTTATGATTAAACAGAAAAGTGAATTGACATATGCAAGCCCATTAACAAACACTGTACAGATACACACTCACTCTTAGGCTTTGCACTGCATGACCCATAACATCAGTACACACAAGGCAACATACATATTCATCAGGCAGTTAGGCTGCATGTCAGGAGGCTTTTGTTGACATACACACATACAGGCAGGCATATTAATATTTTACATGGTAAGAGCAACACTTATTTGTCATACTTTCAATAATTACAATTTGGTTCATGGTATGTACAGTACATCAGATTGCTGACTCTTCTACAGAGCCTCATATGGCTGAGTAGCCACGTTTGTCCTACCACTGACTTAACAGCCTTTATTCTTTTTTTTCTATGACAGCCAGTTTAAAATAAAGTGTTGTGCTAAGAATGGAAAGCATCATTCACATGTCTAATAGTGGCAGATGAAACAAGTCTTTTTCTCTTTCCCATGTCAGTTTTACCTTCCGTTATACCACTCTGTTGCAGATACCTGAACTGGAAATAGTTAATTCATTTTACTCATATGTTCATGGCAATATGAGGAGGTTAACCTATAATACCAAACGGATTCCTCAATGACTAATGAGTAGCGGTACAGTTGCTTTTCCCTCTGAAGCATCTGGTCTCTGCCAATCTGAGGACTACTGAAATCAGAGAAGTACTGGTCTGCATAGGATAGAGAGGCTTCCATATATAAATAATGGCCTGGCAGTAGAGTTCTGATAGGTTTTATTGTCAGGAAGTGAGTTATTATTGGTGTATAACTGTGAAACCTTGGCCTGACTTAACTTTTGTGTGCAGACTGAAGAGGATGGCAGCAAGTAGAGTCGGATTGCATCCTTTTATCAAGACTCCAGCTGTGCGGCATTGGAGGATCTTCCAGACTTTTATTTGTGTAGTGTATAGAGTTCATGAGGACAATATCAAGGCTGGTTGCTTTCTATAGTGTTTAAACCAATATGTCATTGCAATGAGAGGGGAATGTTGTGGTCTTTGTGCAGGGAATCATTTAAAAGTTTGAAATCAAATATTCACCACATTTCACCAGGATGTATCACTTGTCTTATCATATGGGCGGGCATTCCTTCAGACCTGCCTCAGAAATGTCTGGACAAGTCGAGAGAAAATCGAGTCATCACTCTGTTTTGATTTGATTATGATCCAACAGATTCTTTAGATGAAAGCCAAGCCTCTTCGAGTAACTGGCATCCAAAGTGGTTTACTTTGGCACATCGAAAAAAAAAATCATGGCACTATGGAAAAAATAAACTCATCTGACTGTGAAAAGAAAACTTTCCTCTTTAATTCTTGTATGCATAAGCCTTCCATGGGCAGTTTTTGACTAATTTTTAAGATTTTAACAAAAATCTTTGGAGTGTGACAAAATGTTTTCTTCAGTTGCACACATAACATTTCCAGTTTCCAGAATTGATCAATGCATGGCAATGGAACAGCAGTGACCGTGTGTGTGTGTGTGTGTGTGGGGGGGGCTGGTTTAAAATGCTGCCCTAATTTCGTCCTAACAGGACTATATGCACCTATCTATAGCTTGTAGCTGAGGCGGAGGTTGCATTTACACTGCCATTATGCCAAATATATGAGTCATGGTTATGCAGGTTATTCTAACCTGAAGCCGAAACAGCAGTCTAGACATATCGCTCGAAGTACAATACATCGACCAGGATGTCTGGTGTTTAGACTTGCCCAAGGTAAAAGCATTCAACTAAGTATAAACAGTCTTTGAATAAATCCAGCAGCACAAATGACAGTCTGCGATGCCTGGGCCGCTTGGATTTTTAAGGAATGAGAATCAAAATATCCACACCTGATGTTGGAGAGTTTTCACATGACAAGCATAATAGTTGATGGATATTATTGTGAAGCATACTGTCCTGATGTTACAGATTAAACTGCAGCTCAGAGTTCCCTTAGTCTTGGCTGCAGGCTCAACCAGCCTGGAGCAGAGGTGGAGAAGACCAGACTTCTCCCTGCTGCAGCCCAGGCTGTGTGGTGCTGCCGAGTTCCAGGCAGTGCTCCAATCTGACCAGATGTAAAAACTATCTGGCTCACAAGGGAATTCCCTTACCTCCCCTCTGAGTCAGCGAGTAGGCTTTCCCCAGCTCTCTTTCTTTCTCCCTCCCTCTCTCTGTTTGTCTGTCTGTCTGTCTCTCTTGCTCTCTCTCTCTATTTTCCCTGCCTCTAGCACTGATTCCATCCACGGAAAGCAGGACAAGCCAGAACACACACTGCATTAGGTGCGCCAGGTATGTCTTCCCCCTGCTTTGCCAAAAGAGTGGTTTGGGTGAACCAAAACACTGACACAACCTCATCACACACGCATAATAAAAATAACAGAAAAATGTAACCATGCACAACAATGCAAAAAAAGATGGAAAGTTTCATAAATACCCACAATGTGGCTTTGTGAGAAGTAAAACTCTCCACTGCAGTAAAAATAAGTGATATGACCCATTAAAAACACATGTCAACAATAATTACTGTAAAGGAGAATGTTTACATTGCAGTAGAAACAAAGATGTGAACTCAATCTTGAGTTGATAATCAGCTTTGTCTCATTAACTTTCTCTCGCTGCTTTGTGTGGCCTGTGATGAACTCAAATACTCTAATTAGCAGTAACATTGATTGTTGGAATAAGTTCAGTTTATTTACTATAATTATCACATAAACACATAAGATAATTTGTTGGTAACAGATGCTTTTATGTTCCAAAGTCTGAATTAACAAGGTCACAAGAAATATTTTTTAAGGAAGCTCTGTCCTTTTTTTGTGCCTCTCCCCTTCCTCTCCTCTCCTCTCCTCTGAATCTAGCCTCTGAGGCTCTTGTCTTTTCCGTTTCTCTTCTCTACAGGGAACCCCTCTCAGATGACTCACTCACAACACTTCCTACTGCGCGAAGCAAACAGGCCCGGGGCTAATGGCAATGGTGGGCACACACGGCAACAAACATACACATGGAATGGATGCACTCAGTTTGCATCAGTTGTCCTGGGGGTGAAGAAGTAGATTAGCAGGGATGGATGTGGGGTTTGGAAAGCAGAAGTAATTATTTTCCAAGGCACAATGAGCTATCCCATAGTAGCAACGGCTATGAGTTCTGCTCATTTGATACATCTCAGTAGAGCAGACAGACAAGCAAGACATGGAAAGCAAGAGAATACGATTAAAAAGGTAGCAGAAGTTTTTCTTTTTTTTTCCTTTTGGCTCACAAAATACCTACATTTGCAAATTTGTATTGTATTATTATATAATCAGTTTATAATCAGTATATAAAAGTTTTTTTTTTTTTAAGCAGTCAGTTCAAAAGTAGACAATGAGGTCTGTTTGTGCAACTAAGTATAGAAAATCATCCACAGAACCTTAAAATAATAATGATTTGGGATCAAGTCTGGATCCTTTTATAAGTCACAGCCCATGCAGTGGTAGTAATCTTTCCACTAAAGTGACCTCTATGTATAGCAGCCAATAGGAGTATCCTCTCTCTCACAATGAGCTGTGATTGGTCCAATTCTCCTGTGATACAGTTGGTCAGATTTTCCCTAAGCTGTAAACCCTCTAGAAGAGTTGAAGTGTAGTTCTCTCTCAAATAATAAAATTTACATCTTGCTGAAAGGTACCTATGGAATTATTGATCAATAACACCAAATATATCCTGCCTATTGCCCCTTAAGTGTAAATGTATTGGGGCTAATTGGATTTTGGTTAGTTGTAATTGTACGTTATTATCAACTTCACAGTAGTGTTCTTTTGGATTGTGGAATTTTCTGGAAGGTGTTTATTGGAGCCAGTTTTTGGAAATTGTCCTGCATTCTCAACTTTTAGTGGCGGGAACAGCAATAGTTGTCACCACTGTGGCAAAAGCAAATTGATTGACGTTGTGCTCTACAAAGAGCTCGGCTCTCCGTGTGCATGTGTTTCCCACTGTGTGTGTTAGCACACGTCTGTGAGTTTTCATTGTTGCAGTGTGGTGCTCTGTATTTCTTGGGTGTATTTAGTCATGAACTTTTCCGGGAAAATAAAACCAAAGTTACAGAATAAATCTGTAATATAATTATAACTTTATATGGTTCACCTTTTCCCCCCCATCCTGCTTAGTCTAAATCAACAGTCACACAAATTGTGAATTTGAGAAACAGCAGGGATATGTGACTAAAATGCCAGAAGACAACATTTTGCAGTACATCTGGGACTTAAATACTTTTCCACATTGCTACTTGTACTTGCTTATAGATAGTTGCCACTTGAGTGATATTCGTGTTCCTGTGTTTGTATATGTGTGTAGGCAGTGTAAAGGTCTATCTGTAATGGACTTTTTGATTTGGAGACCCTTGAAATGGTAGGTCATTAAAGTTTATATAAAAGCATACTAGGTAATAGACAATCTATCTTTTCAATCCCTCTCTTTCTCATGCTCCCTCCACCAAAGTGTTGGAAAACAAACCACTGAAATGTTGAAGGCAGGCCTAAGTGAGGGGATCCCGCGAGTACAGAGCTCCACACTGCCTAATGTCTTTAACGGGTATCGAGGATAGAGGTAAAAAAGAATAGAGGGCGAAGGAGTGAAAGAGGAGAACAGGAGCAAATAAGGAACACAAGGAGAAAGGAGGAGGTGAAAGAAGGAAAATACAACCAAGAGAGGGTCATGAGTTTCAAGTAGCAGAGGGTGGACAGGCAAAAAAGTGCTTTCTATGAATGGGCTTTCCTCTCCAGGGCATCCCACTCCACACTCCATGACTAAGTAAAGCCAGTAAAGGAGGACCCCCAAACTGTATACACACCTCTGTCTTTTTCCTGACCTTTTAACCCATTCTTCTAATTTTTTCCTCACATCTTCCTTATTCAAGCCATTTTAGGGATTTTTACTTGTTTTCCCCCCTCCCGAATACTGAAACACATTGAACTAATTTAAAAGCTGTTTTATTTCAACATCACAAATTTGTTTGCCTCGTGTGAGATGATTGTATACATTACAAATAAAAACTATATTCATTCACTCAGTGACAGAAAAGACAGTTATCTTCCGTAATTACTGCCTGTTCTTGGGCCTATTTTAAACAAACACCCCTTGGGGACTTCAGCATGGTAAAATGACACTTGTTAACCTCAACCTAATTGATGAGGTTGTAGTTAACATGGATTAACCACAACCTTAAAAATTTGGTGATATGAAACCTATGATAAATCCATTTGTATCAGTTAGTTTATCTTCCCTTTCTACCTTGATTCACTTGTTGTGCATCACCAGTGCAGCAGCAGCAGCACCACTGTGTTTAAACACACATCAGATGTGTCACCTCACTTGACCTTTACATTGATCTAGTGCAGGGGTGTCAAACTCAATTACAGAGGTGGCCAAAATGAAAAACTGCATCCAAGTTTAGGGCCAGATTAGGTCAAATAATTTAAAATTCAGAACAAAGCAGTTATAGATTAAATTTAAAAAAAACAAAAAAAAAAAAACAGACCAGGGATCAGAGATTTGTCATTTGGGAATATGGTAGTGAAAGCAATGGATGTTTTTTTCATAAAATAAAATTTATTGATATACCCGTGGAAGAGTCTCTGGGCTAAATACCCACTGGACTACTCTTTTAAATTTATATAGACATCAGTAGAAGCATTCACAAAAGAACTTAAATGTATAATAATGGTAAATTTTGTTTATGAGTAAATTTCATTTGAAATCAGCAGTATAGTAATGTCATGTCCATCTGTCTCATAAACCCCTAAGGTTCCAGTTCTGTGTTTTCAATCAGTATTTAATGAGTTAATTTTTTTTTTTGCAGGTGAGGTAACTTGATGTACAACGTTAATGTGTGTCAGCGGAGGAACAGGAAAGACGTAACATGTGGGGCTCTGTCTTACGCCCGAAGCAAAGCAGTGCAAAGTGCAGCACCCATGTTGTGTAGGCAGCAAATACACTTGCGCCCATCAGTGCGTGGGCGTTTTGGTCTTAAAATAAGGTCTGGTGAGGCGCAATGTTGGTGTATTGCTGTCTTCAGGCAGCAGACAGCCACTGCCATTGACCGACAAAAACCTGGTCTACACGTGGCACAAGCTTCAGCTCCTCCTCTTCAGTTAAATGCAAGTTGAATGTTCTTGCAATTTGTCAAGTTGTTGATAGGACAAAGGACCAGTAGACAGTGGAGGCAGAGGGTCCACTGGCCGAGGACCACGTGCATAAAAGCACATGGACACATAGGCACATTGCATATTGCACTATACCATGTACATATGTATACACGCAATTCTGACTCTATTTTTTCTTTTCTTTCCTTTTTAATTTCACTGTCTATTTTACACTGCCTATTTATATTGCCTATTTTGCTATTGCTTGTGTGATAGCCTGGAACTGCTGTGACAAACAAATTTCCCCATCTGTGGGACATTAAAGGATTTCTGATTCTGATTCTGATTGCACATTCAGCTACTGTACTTCTGTCTCTTTTGTCCGTCATGAGAAAACTGTTAAACTACTGATTCAGCTGAGAATCAAAATATGTACCACCAAAGTGTCTCATACTTTATTGCCAATGTTATGTGTCCCCTTGAATGTGAATCAACAATTATTTGAGTCACAGCTGCACCTGTCACATCAACATCAATTTCTGGTGGTTTTTCTTATCTTCAAACCTGCCTTTGGCAAGTTTTTTCCTCAAATGATTCTTTGTAAACACTGTTTATTTTTTATCTCAGATTTTTTTTTAATATATATTTTTTTGACGAGCTCTGATTAGTTTAACTGATGTTACGCCAAAAACACACCTAATTCAGACACTAAATACAACCCATTTGCGCCTTGTGCTGAGATTACACACCATGTAAATAGCAAAACTGGAGAAGGACATGCCTAATATGCCTATTATCCGCAGGCTGAATCCAATCTGGTCGGATGTGAACTGCAGGCCTTGATCTGATTTAGCGGGTTCATTCAAGAATCAGCAGTTTTTTAACAACTGCTTATGTTTAAAACACATGCAAGGCTCATAAAGGGTGGGTAATGTAAGGAATGATCTCTTAACAGCAAGTCAGTGAATGATGGCATGGATGAGTATCCAGCAGAATGGATGGAAGAGGGAGCTAGAAGCAAGAGTTGTACAAATCAAAAGCTAGAGAGTCTGGTGGGTATCGGCAGCAAGGAAGAGAGAGAATGAGAGAAAGAGACTTTGCACATGTCCTGTTTGTGATTCATCTCTTAACTTGTGGCAAGCAGAGGCAATGGAAACTTTAGCAAATGTAAATACACTTTGGTTAAAAATATAGTGGCTTAATGCACACCACATGTGGTTCTTTGGCAAGACCTGCTCTATTTTGACGAGAGGAGAGACTGATGGAAACAGGACAGAGGCACAGAGGGAGAGAGACATTTAAAAGAGATGTTTAAAAGGTAAATTGAATAGTTGCATACATGGCCTATTGACTGCCGCTTACCTTGGGCCTTCTCCACAAACACCACCTTTGAGTCAGGGAGGAAGTTAAGACCACTCAGGAGCATCATTTTGCCTCCTGTGGCAGGGTAACTTTCCACACTCTGCTTCTCCACCAAGGGAAGCTCCTGTGCTGAGCGCTGGGCTGTTGGAATGAAACACAAGCACACATTTTAATACAGTGACTGAGGCCCAAAGAAAAATCACTGATGATCGCCATCCACTCCAAGAAGCACAAGCCCAGTTCACAGCCAGTAAAACAGCAGCACTTGGTTAGCTACACAAGCTTATCAACTTTATTATGATGAAATCCTGACCCCAAGCTTGGAGGTTTTCAGCCAACAGCTGCTCTTTGAAATGTATGAAAAACATATAAACAATATTTTCATGGTCATATCCTCAGCCATTATTTAGCATTAACATCAATGCAGCCAACCACCTGTCCCTGCTTTCTATCAGTCAGTCTTTTTTGCCTCTGGCTGTTGCTGAGTTGCACATACTGAATAGCACATAGCTGTGAATATTGTGATCCCATTGCATACTTGTAAAGCAGGAGCTCAGTAAAACACAAAAAAATAGCACTTTCGTAATGATGAACCAACTCTACTTTGGATCATAAACTATAATGCCAGCTCTGTCTCACCATGGAACTTTACTTTGCTTCCTTGGGTGCAAATAACATCGCATGTAACCAAAAATATAAATGACAAAGAAACAGAGGTTTCTTTCAATGTGCCCTGTCATCTGTGCCAAAACTAAGGTTGGCAAGTGACCTTTGCGGAACCTGTGCTCATATAGTCCTACCACAATGACTTGTGCATTCACTCATAAAATGAGAATTAAGATCTGATTCTGGCATCGTGTACAATGCATATATTGCTTTGGCACATGGCTTTGATCATATAAAACTCACTGGGTGCAGAAGCACTGCTTCAGTAAGTAAGAAAAAGAAGTGGCTCAGTTTGTCGGATCACAGAAATATTGTGATATGCCATTTGCTTGAATCTGTAAATAGATAAAAATATCTCTTCTGACTTTGTCACTCCATAGAAAAATGTTTCCCGATCATCTTGCCAAATTTGAATAATTAAGTGTAAATTAAATTCATTTAAGTGTTTAAAAATTAGGTTTCAAGTCATGTAGATTTCAGCAGCATTCTCTGCTCTGAGACGCTGGGGACGTGTCCACTGGCTGCACACTCTCACACTTTAATGTTGGTCGCCTTTGCAGGGACTTTTTTACAGGGGCTTTAAGGAACAGCCAAGAGAAAATGCATGCCGTGATTTAGTTTTTTGTATTGTTGTGTGAGACTTACAGCATTCAATGGGGTTGGAGGCAGTCTGCAGGGACACCGTCCTGCCATTGGGCTGGTTAATATGCACTCGGAACACCAACCTCACACGTGTGTTTTTACGTCCGATGTCCGTTTCCCCTTTGCGAAGCTCAATGTCCGAATTACGGAGCTTCAGGATCCCTGCACAATCAATTCTGGGACAGAGGCACAGATGAACACATTTAACAGATTTCAAACAAGATAAGGCAAAGGTGGAGTTCAGTGTATTTGTGTATTTGGTTTTTACATTTTATCTAATATTTCACAGCATGCAATCACAAATTATCCTTAAAGAATATTTTCTATAGAAGGATAAAGGCCACAGCTGAAGCCAGCAGGTTTAATTCACCTTTTTTATTAGCTCTGACTGTTTAACTAAGACTGAGCAGTGTTGCTGTTTAAACTGGTGGAGATTTACTTGAGCATGACCTTGTCATTATTAATCTAGTATGCCATCAGAGACAAGGTTGGCCATTAAGGACTTCATAATCACAGTTTTAAAGAGTCATCGTTGTCCAAGAATCAACAATTCTCTGGAGTAATCCATTGGAATGAATGCAACATACCTTTACACTATCATACAGGGTCTCATCAGTAGTCACAATATACAAACTCATTTATATACATGTATTTAGCATTTGAACATCTGTTAATCATTGCCACATGTACCAGTGGACTGTTTTTCTAAGCTGTCTCTATTTATTTCATTGCACAATTTGGGAAGTAATGGGGTGAATTTTCTTTCCCCTCTCCTAGTGGAAAAAAGGCATTCATTTTCAGACATAGCCTTCATGAATTTAAATAAAACTAGAGTGGCTGGTAAAAAGTGAGGGAATGTGAATAGGATATGGTTTGGCATTTCACTTATTTTACATGGTGTCTGTTCGGGCTCTATTCCTGGAACATGGTAAATGTCGGGTTTCATAGAAATCTAGTTTTCCTCTTGACTTTGGTTTGGCCAGGTTGAGTAAATAAGAACAAATAACGAGCAATTCTGAAAACTAATATTCTTATTGTCCATGATGTGTTCTGTCATGGATAGGTTCCAAAGTTAGTTATTCAGGGTATTTATTTAGTTGTGAGTTTAGTGTGTATTCAATTTGTTGTTATTCAAAAGTAAACAAATTTGAAATTAGCCTATGTGTTTGAGAGTGACCTTCCTAGAACAGAAAAGAAAGACAGATTGAAACTGTCTGAAAGGCTGACTGCAGTTCTCAACTGTCTGCATCCCACACACTGAGAGAAAGATTGCTGGCATGAGAACAGCAAGATGGATGCTGTGTTATCAAGATGACTGTTAAACACTTCAGTGGAAAGAGACAGTTAAAGGCTTTTCTTTGTCTTTGACCTTTCATATAGTTGGGGAAGAAACTGAGAACCCTCACTCCTGTTCCTTTAGCATGCAGGCTTATGGCAAAGGGGAAATGAAACTTCCTACTTGTACTGTTTACAATATCATATTCATCCTGAGGGACACATTAAATCCAACAGGTGACGGGTGTCCCTAAATATAATACAATATAAGCAATACTTTTGTATACTGTATGCATCCTTATGTAACCTATTCACATACAGTTAAATCCATTACACAGTTTTCTTGGCCCCTATCCAATAAATTCACTGCTCCCTTGTCTTAATGGAGCCCCAGGAAGGGAGCCACTACTTGGACACACTGCAGAGCACAGCCCTTTCGTTTACTGCATGTCCGGTGGGAGGACAACAGTGGCCAAGCCTGACTTACCTCAGCCTGGCAAAGTTGTTTTTAAAAGTAAACCAAGGTTGTATTTAGTTGAGAACTGTGTGTGATTTAATCAGTTTTACACTTTATAAATAAAATACACGTACGTACAGTATATCCATTTTTGTTGTGTTTGTCATGCAATAAACACTTGCATGTGTTGCAGCAAACTAAAGCAGATATAGTGTTCTTAGTGCAAATATTGGTTTGGCTAACAGAGCTGCTGCTTGTTAAGTGACTGTGATGCACAGAACATACTAACATTTTATGTGGGGAAATAATCTCCCAGTAAGCAATGTTTTTAAAGACATTTAACTTCCTTTGGGTTATGTTTCAGACTGCTACTGCTGTGCCTGTAGCTGTTAATTAAGAAAGAAGTCTTCTTTTCCAGTCAAGAAAGACAGCCTGAAACTTCACATTGGACATGGACCTCTACTTAAGGTTTTGTGTTGACTGACTGTCTCACCTGTGAGACATCTGTATCTATTCTGTGTCTAACTTCGTAAGCATCAGTGCGCATAATTTAAATTGTGCTGCAGCAATAATTTACACATTTTCTTTGGTGGTCGTCAATTATAGCTATTGCTATACGGCTACCACAACTCCACCAGAGTTGCTCATACAGTAAGTGCACTGTTTCATTGCACACTGGCTAAGGGTTCCATGGGACCCTCAATGTGTCAAAGTGTGGTGGTGGTGGTTGTTTTTTTTAAGATATTTGTACTTTAGATTAGTCCATTTGGGCTGATGTTGCTTGTAGACATTGGCCAGATTTAAGTCACCCATGAACTCATGTGTTGACATCAAGTACTTAGGTCACCTCCTCAGAAATTATGCGTCTCTTGGGGTGAAAGTTTTGAAGGTCTATTTAGACGTGTGTGCTGCACAGTGCCTATCATCAGGCTTTCTGTTTGTAGACTTAAAGCTAAAGTAAAGTGTTGAGAGGAAGATGAGTGTGTGTGTATTATAAAGAAATCAGTTACTAGATAAAAATGTGGGGAAAAAAAAGAAATATGATGGGTAGGTGAGTTATGGGGTCTCTGAGCACTCACATGGCTCTCATGTTGTTTTCGGGTAGCAGAGGGATTTCCAGTATTTTAGTATTGGATTGCATGACTTCATGGCTGGCAGTGGAGACAGTTTTGCCGGTGATGCGGTGGACCTGGTAGAAGGCATGTGGTCTCAGGAGGCGGTCGTCTGCGGTCCCAATGAACAGCTGCAGGGTGAGCGGCTCGCTCTCCATGTAGCCATAAAGCTGGCGGGAGAACAAAGGGACCCAGGTGAGAGGCAACATCAGGTTTTAAGAGCCCCATCTAAGGCAACTCCTCACACAGTAAATACAGCTTGAATGCACATCAACTACTGAAAATTAGCAGAACATTCAACAAGCTGCTTGTTTTTGAGTTGGGTTAGAGATACTTGTACAACAATATTTACTGTAACACAGTTTTTTCAGAAGAAAGTAAAGAAGCAAGCTTTTTTTTGGATGTGTCCAATTCTGTCTTGAGCAGAAATCTCTGAGGTACAGGGAATGCGGATACTGATGGAGAGGCTGGCTTCCCATCACTTCACTGTTCAATAAAATCTCACTGCTGCTATTAAGAAAAAGTGCCCAAAGAGAAACAACCAATTGAAGGTCACTCACAGTTGACTGAGGAAAGTGACCCTTTTAAAGAGACCAAATAAGAAACCAGGACAAGAGTATCAAGTTTGCTTCAAACTGAGATTCTATCAGTCATTAAAGTTTAAGAAACTTAT